>JAUPMG010000017.1:12052097-12064590 GCA_031762675.1 Pachysandra terminalis | reverse complement strand
GCAGCAGAAACACTTTTAAAACCTGCTTTTGCTAGTGAAGAACTAGACATATGAGCAGTAGAAAGCTAGAGACTTTCCAAATGGAAGTTCAAGATGATGTAGGATGGGATGCAAGAAGTAAAATTTGGACCAGGATTCTTAAGGCATTGAAAATCTGGATAGCATTTGGCTTTATTTGACTAGTTATAATTCTTTATTCCAATTGCAAGATGAAATAAAATGTAGGTAAAATGACAAGAAAGAAATTTGTGAGTTCTTAAGTTTTATTATATACTCTAAAATGTAGCAAAAGGTTTTGTACCATCAGAAGCATATGATTTCTTGAAAGAAGTCCAATGTTTTGTACTTCTCATACTCGAATGGATGGTGGGTAAGTTAGACTCGAAGGCTTTGTAAAAGAGAAAGGGAAATCAGTTGGACGAAAATGCATAGCTCTCTACTCTAATCCTGTTCACGCAAGGGAAGCATGTCTATAGAGATTCTGAGTGTACCTTGACGTCTATAAAGATTCTGAGTGTACCTTGACTTCCATTTATTTAGTTGAGAGCATTCCCCGAGTTCTAAAAGCTGACTTTAGCAACAAGAATTACAAGTTATCTATTTGGTACAATTTTGCTCTCTCTCTCTCTCTCTCTTTCTCTCTCTCTCTCTCTCTCTCTCTCTCTCTCTCTCTCTCTCTCACTGTTTCTTTCTATACACATATAACTGGATTTTTGATACTTGTAAAATGCACACATGAATTCATCTATTTATTCCTTTTTTACTAATTGAAGTAGAATACCTATCCACGCCACATCTAGTTTCAACCAAGTTCCTAACTAGAATTGCCATCGGACATGACAGTTTTAGTATTTAGTTTTTAGTGCTTGCAATGTATTAAATTCTGGTGTGTATACGTATTTGAGTCTAACACTAAGATGCTAAACTTTATGTCCTAGTATAAATTTTCCTGATGGATCACATTAGCTCAAGATGTTGCAAAAATTGTATCTTTTCTTAGGCTGTCTACAATGATAAGGAGAAGACAGATGTTTTTTTTTTAATTTTTATTTTATTTTATTTTGTTTCAATGCCGTTTCAAATTTTAGCTTTAAAATTTAAATCGACAGTAGAAACACATGACAAGGACCAAAATATTAAAATGTAATGGAGCCTTATGCTTTTTTTTTTTTTTTTTTCTTTTTTCTTTTTAAGTTTTACCATAATCCTTTTATTTTATTTTAATTTTTAATTTTTTTCTTAGAAAAAAAATTGCCCTTGATTTGAATTAGTTTAGCATGTTCAAAGGCCAGATCAAATTTTCAGGTCATTGGTCCTAAGACCTGGAATTAGTTGTTGATTTTGTTGAAGACTTAGGAGATGCTAGACAATTGGATCTTTCTTCAGTAGTTGAAGACCAAATATTTGATCACGGACTTGCATTTTCAATCAAATTTCTCCCCGAATGTAGTTATCTAATCTCCTTCACAATATACAAGATCCTCTGGGTTTTTAGCTTCATATTCTGTCTCCTCACAGATTAAGATATTGCAGATGTAGAACTCCCAGTTGCCTGTGTCATACTGGTATGCTTGTTTGCTCTCCAACACTACGGGACTCACCGGGTAGGATTCCTCTTTGCACCAATCGTTGTAACATGGCTTTTATGTATCAGTGCCATTGGTTTGTATAATATCTTCCACTGGAATCCTCATGTGTATCAAGCACTCTCCCCATACTACATGTACAAGTTTTTGAAGAAGACCCAATCGGGAGGTTGGATGTCCTTAGGTGGGATCTTGTTGTGTATAACAGGTATAACTGCATACCATGAACTTTCGTTTTCATGTCGTTTTCTCAATAAACACTTCTTTTTTGTTTCCTAATATTCATTTCCATTCTCAGGTTCAGAAGCTATGTTTGCTGATCTTGGACATTTTTCTCAGTTATCAATCAAGGTATGTACTTATAGTGACATGATTTATAGATTACTGAATGTTGCTTATCTGAACCAATTAGGTGTTTGATTTTTCCCAGTTAAGACTTCGTTAAACATTTTTATGATGCAATGGAGTAAATCTTCTTGTTTTCATATTTGGTAATATTGAAAATAATTTGAAATGGATTTTTATGCATGAAGATTTATAAAAAATGATCTTCTTATTACGTCTATTAGCCTCTTGGATATTCTTTGGTCAAATTAGGACTGCAGTGCATTGGGATTGGATCGAATTAGCTCTCACCATGCAGACTAATCCTCATAGACTTGTCTATTTTGTTCATGTCAATAATACAGTGAAACTCAACCATTCCCTGCAGATTGCATTCACTTCTGTGGTTTATCCATCCTTGATCCTCGCATATATGGGACAAGCTGCTTATCTGTCTAAGCATCATATTATTGAAAGTGACTATCGTATAGGATTTTATGTATCTGTACCTGGTAGGTAAACTTTATTTTTCTTTTTAAATAATAAATATATTCTAGATTATACTCGAGAAGTGTAGCTAATAAATCAATCCTTACATGGTAGAGCGAATAAGATGGCCGGTTTTGGCAATAGCCATACTTGCAGCTGTTGTGGGAAGCCAAGCCATCATCACGGGGACTTTTTCCATTATCAAGCAGTGCTCTGCTTTGGGTTGCTTCCCTAGGGTCAAGATAGTCCACACGTCATCTAAAATATGCGGTCAGATTTACATCCCGGAAATCAACTGGATGTTAATGCTATTGTGCTTGGCTGTTACCATTGGTTTCAGAGATACAAAACGTATGGGAAATGCATCAGGTACGATCACGACGACTTAGTTCAATTATTATTAACAGTATTACTTTCTCGAAGAAGTATGGATGGAAATTTTTCTAATCGGTTCTGCTGTTTCTCACACAGAGGAGCATAGTGTTTGAACTCAGGGATAGGATAGGGATCGTTCTCGGCTGATCCCGAGTTGGATTGGCGATCCGTATCAGAATCGGCCGAGTCAGATAATGAGCCAAAAGAAAACAAAATCATAAATTACTTGTCTCAGCCTATTTGTTTTGACTCGGCCAAGTTGGATCGGACGATCCGACCGAGTTTGACCAAATTTTGACCGACATGTATCATGTCTCGGACTGAGCCGATCCCGAGTTGTATGGGATAATCCAACTCGGGATTTGCTGATCCTTTACATTATGCTGGGGAGGAAATATCATGCGTTTATGTCCATGTGAAATGTTTTCTCCAATGAATATCATTGAGGAATAACCGACCCTGATAGAATGTATAAAGTTATAAACGCCGTTGAAGATATAAACGAATAGGCCAATTTATGACTTGCTCATTAACTTCACTGCTGTTCTTCCCTGAGCTCCATTTATTCTTTCTTTGGAACAGGTTTGGCCGTTATAACCGTCATGCTGGTCACCACCTGCCTAATGTCTCTGGTTATAGTACTGTGCTGGCACCGGAGCGTCTTCCTAGCTATTTGCTTCTTATTCTTCTTCGGGTCCATTGAAGTGCTCTACTTCTCGGCCTCCCTTATCAAGTTCCTCGAGGGAGCATGGGTTCCCATTGCGCTCGCGTGCATTTTTCTGCTAGTCATGTGTGTTTGGCGCTACGGCACGCTTAAGAAGTACGAGTTCGATGTCCAGAACAAGGTCTCCATCAATTGGTTCCTCAGTTTAGGTCCCAGCCTAGGCATCGTGCGTGTACGAGGCATAGGCCTCATACACACCGAGCTAGTCTCCGGGATCCCGGCGATCTTCTCCCACTTTGTCACCAACCTCCCAGCATTCCACCAGGTCCTGGTTTTCCTCTGCATTAAATCTGTGCCGGTGCCGTACGTTCAACCTGAAGAACGGTTCCTTATCGGTCGGATTGGTCCGAAAGAATACAGAATCTACAGATGCATTGTACGGTATGGATACCACGACATCCACAAGGACGACATGGAGTTCGAAAGGGATCTTGTTTGTAGTATAGCAGAATTTATTCGGTCAGGAGTGCAGGAATCCAATGGAGAAGCAGAAGAAGAATTTGCTAGAGATGATGAAAAGATGACGGTGGTCGGGATGTCATCAACACATGCAGAAGGGATAAGGATGTGTGAGGATGATGGAGAACCAAGTGATACGGCTGGTACGTCAGAGCTCAGGGAGATACAGTCTCCGGTGGGGCTAAGGAAAAGAGTGAGGTTTATAGTACCGGAGAGCCCGAGGATCTATACGGGAGTGCGAGAAGAGCTGCAGGATCTGATGGAAGCTAGGGAAGCAGGGATGGCGTTTATTCTCGGGCACTCGTACGTGCGAGCGAAGCGGGGTTCAGGGCTGATGAAGAAGCTTGTGATTGATGTTGGGTATGATTTCTTGAGGAGGAACTGTAGGGGACCAACCTATGCTCTGAGCATCCCCCATGCCTCTACTCTGGAGGTTGGGATGATCTACCATGTCTGATATATGATGATTTTACAGTAAAATCTTTGTATTTTGTGTGCAATTGTATATGATTGATCACAGGCTAAGGCATGACACCAACCAATTGTATCATGGGCTGGGCTGCGTATGCTGCTGGGCCTGGGGTCCTAAAATAGGTAAAATAAATAGGCGAAGAACAGCCTGTTGTTGCTGGATCGGACTATGATCCAAAAAAAGCAGATTTGGTAAGGAATGCTCAATCCGATAATCCGAATCGATCTGACTATTAATCGGATCAAATTCAGATATAGGTTGATTCCATTCGGTAAGAATCCAATCCGATTTTATTTGTATATATACATAAATATATAATATGTTTATTACAGATATAGGTATGTATGCATATATAATATTGTTGGGTGATTACAAGTTTAAACATATAATTAAAAATAAGTTATTACTTTTGAATACTTTTTAAAAGATTAAATGTATATCAAACTATATTTCTTGTTTAGAATTGTAAAATAGGTTTGTCAATATAATTATTCGAATTCGATCTGATCCGAAATTAATCGGATTTCATAAGAGATTTATGATCCGACGATCCAATAGACCCGACATTTAATCAAATCAAATTTAGGTAATGCCCCTGATCCGATCCGTTGACAGCCGTATGAATCAGATGAATTAGATCTAGGGTGGAAGGACATGTTAGGGCACAAGAACGACATAAACACTGGTTGCTTTGCTTTTAATACGCACCATCCAAAGTAAGCTGGCAAAACACGACCCAAAACCAACTAAACAGGTTAGGGTTAACCCGTTTATTAAATGGGTTGAGTTCGAGTTAAAATTTTCTTGATCCATTGGTAAACGGGTCGAACCTGATCCAATCAGTGTCTCATTTTTATTATATTATTATTATTTTATTAATTCAAAATTTTAAATTTTAAATAATAAATTAATAATAATTTAAAGTAATTAATTAATTAATTAATTAAATTTTAAACGGGTTGGCAAGTTCAACCCGTTTATGGACTGGTTGAGGTTTTCCTGACCCATTGGTAAACTGGCCGAACCTGACTCAACCCGTTTAAGACCCAACCCGACCCATTGACACCTCTAAGCCAAAGGGCGATATATTAGGGTAGAAGCGTAGACATAAGTACAGGTTGCTTAGGCTGCTTTTGTTCTGGCTTATATAAGTGCTTATTTCAGCTTATAGTTTATTAAAACACTTTTTAAAATTAAAAGTATGTTTGGTAACACCTAATGTGTAAGTCCTTACCCATGAGCACTAGAGGAAGGCTACCCATTCTCTCATCACTTGTGCAAGAAGCTATTTCTAAACTTCATTAATATTTTTATAATACCTATTCTACTCCTAAGATTTCATAAACAATTAAATAAATGTTATTTTTAAAATTTAATAATATTTTTATATTACTTATTTTATGCCTTAAACTTTTATAAGCACTTAAATAAATGTATTTATCAAACCCTATTTTCTTTAAGTAAACAGTTTGTTGTTGCTGTGGAGAAGTGTTCCCATCGAGCCACTTATTTAACGAGTGCTTATCCAAAAACACAAGCTTGGCCAAACGCAGCCTTAGCATACTTTCTTCCTCGCACCAAGACCAGGAGACGTCATGTTAGATACAAATTTTCTTCCTTAATTGTAGCGAGTGAGTCTCATTTGTCACGTCTTTCTTTTCCTTAGTTGGTGAGAACCTGAAAAAAAAATTTGAAAACACATTATTAGGTAAATCTTTATTTATTTATTTAGGACCATGCTATTTCCAGGTGGCTAATTTTCTAGGGACAGACATCTTAAATCAATATCTCAATTAAATCATATAAATATTTAAAAGTTCGTTAAAAAGAGCATTTAACTGACGTGAGATTTTTATCAATTTGATTAAAATATCAATTTAAGTTTTTTTTTTTTTTTTTTTTAAAGATTTTTGTCCATTGCACATTAATACCTGAAAATAGTATTATCCCTTATTTATTGTTAAAGAAAACAGTGCAAAGAAAAAAGCCTAATCTTGCTCAGAAATTTTGCCAGAAACAGGGTCATGGTTTTAGGTAGTGTGTCCTAATTCAACAACCTGACAACCTGTGAACTTTCAATGGAGAGAGAGAGAGAGATATGCTGCATGCATGGTTGAGTACCAAACTTTTGGGAAAAAGAGTAGAGATATCACTTTCTTAATAAACAAATTTTCCAAAAAAAGTTAGATAAATGTCACGATCTATTCTATTATGCTTTAAGATATTTTTAGGTTGCCTTTGGCTCTGCTTATATAAGTGTTCATTTCAATTTATAGCTTGTTAAAACATTTTTTTTTTTAATTAAAATGTGTTTGGTAACATCTAATGGGGAAGTGCTTACTCATAACCAGTAGAGAAAAGCTACTATCCATAAGGACAAATTGTTCTCTTATCAGTTAAGTGGGAAGCTATTTTTGAACTTATATTATATATTAAATTCAAATACATATGTTAATATATTATATTATAGATATTAATAATCATCAATCATAATATCAATGTATTTGTATTGATATAAGTTTTTTTACGAGTCGAACACTCTATAAACCCATTTTTTGCAAGCCAAGCTGAGCTTTAACGAGCATGAGCCCAACTTGAACTACAAAATTTTTAACAAGCCTGAGTCGAACTTGAGCTTTGCAAATGGTTTACAAGCCCAAACTGAACTGGACAAAACTCAGCCTGTTTACAATCCTAGTAACGACGGCCGATGAGCGAGTTACTTGGATAGGAAGACTTACCGAGTTACCGGTTCTTTACGAGTTTTTAAAGTTAACACTGCATCGACACGAAACTCTCTTGCCATGTGAGAAATCTCCATGACAGGAACTGATAAAAGACTCTGATAGTGTGGGTATAAATGAATCTTGGGCCCACCCTAGAGATGATACTATGCTACAAAAGCCACGATAGACTTTTAGGTATCTCATTTTTAAGGCACGGGCCCTACAACCAAATGTGGGTGTCGGTATATTCTGCTCTGATTGTGTAGTAATCCTTAAGGATGTCTAGTCAATGTCCACATCAACAAGTAGGACCCACAATCCTTTTCGTGTGGACTATCACCACGCGAACAAACTTTCCCGTTAATCTTGATCTGACGGCCACAATTCCCTCATACTCAGATCTTGTTCTGGACCAGATACTATATTTTAAGAACTTTTAAAATATCATAATATTAATATTAAACACATAGCATGCTCCATTGCTAAAAAATAAAATAAATAAACAATAATAAAAGTGAGAAAAAAAAGAGAGTCCCTGCGTGAGAGATAAGTATAGAACATTCCATTAAGACGTGGCCCCCATTTGCGGGTTTTGGATATGGATGACACCTGACTCTGTGACCGGTTTTTATTACTCCACACGCCACCGATGACCTCTCCACGAAACGCGGCGACCAGATAAAGCAGGCCCCCCCGCCTCTTCGAAAGTGCTTTTGCAATAAGAAACATTTTTTTTTTTTGTCTTATTTAATTACTGAGATTCTAATCCAGGAGGCTTTGATCGGACGAACGGAAAGCCTCGATGACGTTAGTTGGGTCCCACAACGTTAGGTCATGTTCCGACGAGGAATTGGTCCACGTGTGAACGTTGGTACGGCGTAGTGTATGGATACGAGGACAATGGAAGTGGACTCGAGAAGAAGGAAAAAAAAAGGGAAGGATCCTTGTCGCGAAGATTTTATCCGCATCGAAAAACGAAACTACGAGGAAGCCTGATAATGTTGTCAAAATTACGTATATGCCATTAGCCCTCGTAACGGATAACAATCTCCAGTCTCTAACGAAGTCAAAGAAAGGAAGCGCGGGACCCACCGCAGGTTTTAATGGATCCTTTTTTAATTAAAATTAAAGGGTAGTATAGTAAATTCCGTCAAGGCACAGAGTGAGATGCTTATCCATTTGCCAGCTATAGAGTGACGTAGTTGGCCAACGGTTAATTCACGCTCGCCGAGTCGTCTTCGCGCGAGCGTTTTAAAAATGCTTTTTAGGAATCTAAAAACCTATTACTTACCCAGCTGTAACCAACTACCCTTAAATGTTCACTCTATTTACAATAACACCACTTCATCTTACTGCTAATACCTCTGGTATCCCTATTTTATCTAGGGGTGCAACAAGGTTCGGTTTGGGTCGGGTTGAACTCAACTCAAGGCCAAACCGATCTCCTTGAAAATCAACCCAACCCAATTTGAAACTCAAACTATGAAATCCAAACGCCAAGCTAATTGTATTTTGTAAACCCTAAACCTTAAATCCAATCCAACCTGTAATTTCGGATTGGTTGGTAAGCATAATAATAACTTATGGTCATATATTTGGACTTAAACCAACGAACAATGTGCAAAAATTATAACAAGAGGCTTATTTAGAAATAGCAGAAGTTTAAAGGGGTGTTTCTAAATTCTAAAACTTGCATATTTCTAATAAATAGAATATATTATATGTTTATTATTTATTGGGTTAATTTGGTTTAGATTTCGGGTTGGGTCGAGTTATCCGAAGCCCCAATCCAAAGCCAAACTAAATTAATTCGAATTGATTTTTTCAACCCAAAGTGATATAAACCCCAATCCAAACCGACCCAAAGTCGGGTTGGATCGGTTTGGATTCGGGTTAGCTCTGACCCTTATTCGATTTAAAACTCATATATTTATTCCTTTAAAAGGCTTACGAGAAAAGCACGAGGCTCTTTGGTGCTTAAATTATTTTATCACCTAATGGTCGCTCTAGGGAATTTTTTAGCTGGAATAATTGTTGTATTATAAGAATTGGTCATCCACTCCCTCTCTTTATCCTTATTGCCTAATATACAACTTTGTGTGTCTCAGATTTAAAGACAACTCAGTGGCTCTAATCGATAAGTTATCCACATTTGACCTAAACTTGTTGATTAGAATGGATAAAATAGTGCATTTGGATTACTACAAAAAGCCAAAGAAACACTATCTCCCAATATGCTGTTCTTTAGTTTTTTGGTTGAATGAGCCTTCCTTCTTTTTGTTACCAAAAAAATAAACAAAATTAGGTTTTAGGTGAACCAAACTAAATCAAGATTTTAACCTAATTTTCATTTCTCTTTTAATTTTTGAGACATGGCTTTCATTCATCCATGTCAAGGATGGCTTAGGGTTGTCTTTCGGGGAACGCTTGCTGGTCCGGCACAAATTTTTTTTGTATCAGACATAGAATGTCTCGGTTAGTTATCGAGCCATGCTCTACCTAATTTTCAAACACCAGACCCAGCACGACAAGTGTTGTATCGTATCGTATTAAGGCATGCTCACAACATTTCGAGGCCACACCGCATGGCCCGACCCGATCCGACCCACAAGTACATCCCTAGGATGGCTAGCTAATGGCAAGGCTTTTATTCATTCATGTTTGGTAGGATGTATTTTTCTAACTCTCAACCTTTGTATTAATTTAAAATCAGTAATCATAATCTTCTTAACATATCATGCTCAAGCCAAGCCAATCCAATTCAAATCCAACCAGATCCGTTGTCGTGAAGACACATGTTTTTATTTTTTATTTTTTTAATTTGTATCAACTTCATGGGAAGAGATTAAAAGAAGCTTCCATAAAATTTAAAAAAGAACAAAAAAAAATTAACCGAAGAAGGGGTATTCACGTAATATTAATCTAATCAAGGGGTATTTATATGGGGGACGAGAACAGGTTTTAAACTGTAATCTGAACCGCGGTTAAAAACCAACTGCGGTAGTCTCCTTGACTTTAGGCTCTCTCTCTCTCATCTGTAATCTCTAATCATATTCTCTTTCTTCTTACATTTTTATCTCTCGTACTTCGCTCCTTCGTTAAACGGCAAACGGACCCTCCAGTTTCGTGTTTTTTCCGGCCATTAGAGCGCAGAAAACGCTCACATTTTCGCCGGTTATCTTACTTAGTTACTGTTTAAGATTGCCGGAATCTCCTCGGGATCCTAAATCTCGATTTTCTCTCGTCGAACTTTGCCTTCTCTTTCTGATCTGTTGTTGTTCATCGTTGGTACTGTTTGCGTGTAAGCCTTGCAGAGATCCTTTCATGATGCTTTCTTTTGGTGTCTCCGGTGAATTTTTAGGTTTATTTCTTGTGGTTTTCTTGCCTCATTTTTTTGAATTCCGACGGATTTTTGCAGGAAGCTTCTGGTCGTAGCTTCGTAAGGCGATTGGTATTTCAGTTCGAGATCAGACTGATCAGTTGAGGTGAGATCCTTGGGTTTAGCTTCTTCGTTTTCTCCCCTTACGTTTGTTCTACAAGTTCCATTGCGGCTGCTGAGAGTGTTTCCTTACAATTCGAGATTATTTTGGTTTATTTATGATTGTAAGTAGTTTTCTTGGATTATTTTTCTGCTCTAAAGTTTTGTTTTAGGTTATGAGATGTGAATCTCTGAAGCTTTTGCTGTGACGTTGGAATATTTTATTATTATTTATTTTTTTGTTTTTTGCAAATAATTGTTTTAGTTTTTTTTTTTTCATTAATGAAATTCTAAAAAATTGTCCAAAAAAGTTAAACATTATATGGTTAAATTCTAAAATTTCTACTAGCAGTTAAAAGAAGATACGGCCTACGGGAGCAAAGAATATCAAATTTCCAACTACATAAGTCTATAAGTCTATGATAGTGTTACGATCCCACGTCGACTGAGTATGGGATTAGTTGGTGGTTTATAAGCACTTGGGCACCTTCTCTTATAGACAGGTTTATGAAAGTTAGTTCTACCCAACGTGTTCTTAACAGAATGGATTAGTCTCAAACTCATAGATTTTTTTTTTGTAAAATGAAATTTCATTGAGATGCAGCAACCTGTTTCTACATCCAAGAATATCAAATCATACAACCAGAGGGGAAATGGACATAGCCTTTCTCCTTCAGAATCATTCACATTACAACATTTAGTTAAGGCATAAGCTGGATAAGTTTGAGATCTGGGTTTGTAGAAAAATTATGAAAAAGAGAAAAATCTCTCTAAATGGACTGGTCTGGATTAGCAAAAGAAATTCTATCTTTCTCTGCATCTACTGCTTCGTCACTATTTCCTGTCATAAGCAAAATGGACTGGTTTCTGCTTCCCGCCAAAAAGCTTTGCAAAGATTCATTCCTTTTGTCAAGACCTGACAAGAGAGGGGACGGAGCCTAACGTTAAAAAAATCTGAATAAATAACTAAATCTTGTTTAAATCAGAGAGTATTCCTAGCCCTCCAAATAGCCCAAGGAATGGCTACTTGTAGTTCCCAAATGTTCTTAATGTTTCCATCCTTTGAGAGGACAATGAATTAAACAGCCAGTCCAAAGGAGTAGAAAAATGCACAAGATAGGTTCCCATTTCTAGAGAATTTCTGACCAATTCTATCTTTTGTATCCCCAGTAGAGAGAGAAATGCGACTAACTTGGGCTATGGTAGCCTCATCGACCCAGAATTTTTAACAGAGCTACATTCCAAATCCTCTACGACTATAACATCCTTCACCTTAATGAATTGATTTATTCAAAAGGATTCTCTATTTAGAATCCAAGGACCATGAATGGTACTCTGCACGGAATTTCCACTGATCAGATGTTTGCTATCCATTGCATCCTCTGCATCCTCTCAATGGATGGTTGCCATTATTTAAGGCCGTGCACCCATTGGAAGCTTGAGGGTATTTTCTTTATTATCAAAGGCTGGATTTTGATGGCATATTTAGCATCATCTTTGTCCGTGTTATTCTATAAAAACTGTCATCTAAGAATCGGCTAACTGTCTGAATTTTAGGATTAATGGCAGCTGTATGGTATAGCTCATAGAAGCTATTAGTTTGTTTGTTTGTATTGGTGATGCACAAACCGGTAAATGATCAAAATATCAATTTACTTTGAGATTTGAACAATCGAAAGTTTGAAATACTTGCTTTCACTAGCCTAAATCAAAGAAAGACCGTTCCAGGGAAAGGTTTCCTTTTGTTTGAAATTTAAACAAAGGGAGAAATGGGTAAGATCAGTCAGGAACGTACAGAAAGACAACACAAAACTTCTTGATTTCAGAAAAGAGGATTCTTAAGACAAATGCTCTGCAAAT
>JAUPMG010000017.1:12015578-12038102 GCA_031762675.1 Pachysandra terminalis | reverse complement strand
GCAAACAAATGGTCTTCAAAATAAAGTGATAAAGTTTAACAATTAATAATATAATCCAAACAACTTAACAAATAAATCTATATTTGTATATAGCTCTAACCCAACGGGTCAGACGGGGTCAACCCGCACCCGACCCGTTTATTTGTGGGTCAGAGATTCTTGACCCGCACCCAACCCGCAGGTCGAAAAGATGAACCCAAACCCGCTAAATTGCGGGCATGTTGGCGAGTCGGGTCAGAAATTGCCAGCTCTAGTTGTTCTTTGGATTATATCACTAATGTCCTAATAAATAATAACTCCATTCATACTGTGTTAATCTGGTTATTAAGTGTACCCGGTTGGTGGAGAAATAGAAGTTCCTGTGTGTTCCTGGTGAGTAGTCATACCTGTGGTTGAAAGGCCCACGAAATAAGAATAGGAATCTTGCGAGACCCTATACGGTCTACGCTGGACCATGAGTATTGTACACTCTAAAGTAATGCGATATGGTGGACTTCGTACCATGGGTTAGCGCCCGGAACAAAGAAGGGACATCTGGCTGTTCCAGGTGATTTGTTATCGAATTATTGGTTACTTGAAGTTATAAGGGACACTTAACTAACCAGGATAACATAGGCATTACGCCGCATCATTGTATTACTTATGTGAGCATAATATTTAGATCATGTGATTGACATCCATTTCATAAATATCTCATAATTGAATCTTTTATATCTTATTGTATTTCATTGAATTTAAGCGATTATATCGAATGTGTTCTGGATCTGAGTGATATGACCGAGGTAAGACGGTTATGTTACTTACAAGGCATTCCATGCTGATGTAACATTTTATGTTGCAAGTCAACATTGAGATGACTGGATGTTGTAGTTTTCTTTTACTTTCACGTTGTAATAACTTAGTTGGAACCATGTTTATTTGGATTATTATGTAAGGCTCTTCTGAAGTCATTTCATTTAATTAAATTAGTCGTTTGGTATTACTGCCGCGTACTCTGAATTATTGAATGAAAATTGTTGTTTACTTTATCTCTTTATTCTTTTGGTTATGATAGGGATCTGAGTCACCGAGATCAGGAGCGTGACAAGTTGTTGTTCTTTTGTTCAAGGTTTTTGAGAGTTTTTGTTTAGCACTACTTCATTTTTTCTCTGTTTTGCTATTTGTTTTAATTTTTCGATTGAAAGATTGTTTAGAAACTCTAAATGCCGAGTTTGCTTATTATTAGAAAGCAAAAAACCTAGCTTTTGTTTAGTACTTCTTGTTGTACTAGTCACAGTTATAAACAATATTTTAAAGAATACGTTTTTTCCTTTTCTGATCTTAATGTTGCAAATTTAAAGATTACCTGCTTTTTGCATGTAACTCATGTTCTTTAAAAGTGGAAAACAGTATTATTTATTTATTTATTTACTTTGCGTTAATTTTTTCTGCATTATTCTATCAATTTTCTCCCTGTTTTTTTTCATAAATTTCCATATTTTTTTTACCATTTAATTATATTTTATCTTATTTTTAAAAATATTTGTTTTACCATTTAATTACATCTCATAAAATGCTTGAATTCATATGAAATGATTGATTGGGTTGCCTCATTTAAATTGATTTTAAGAATATTCTACAAGCTGCTTGGATCCCTCATTTCAATTTAAATGAATCTAATTTTTTGTTGTGAATGTCATTGATAAATTTACTCATGATATTATGTTTTGGAATAAGAATGTGTTTGGAAATATTTATAGAAGAAAAAACCGAGTGTTAGCTAGGCTTAGGGGAACTCAAATAGCCTTGGAGAAGAAACCAAATTCTATCTTGGACAACCTTGAAAGAAATCTTATAGAAGAATATAATCTTATTTCATTTTAGAACAGGAATACTAAGTTTTTTCACATTTCAACCATATGTCATATTAGGAATAATAGAATTTCTGCTCTCAAAGATTTTTGACTGAAATTGGTGTAATGACCAAACCAAGCTTCAATTTTTTGTTCAATAACATTTACAGAACTTATTTAGCATTAGCCATATTTGTTCTAGTACTCTTAATGAGTTTCCTAAACTTCATTCTTTGTGTCATGAGGACATCCTCTGGCTCAACCCTGGTTCGTAGTGTCGACGACATTTCCCCTCTAAGTGACACGAAATCTGGGAGTAAATTCCCAGATTTCTTTTTTTCCCAATGTAGAGTGACGTGAGAGACATGGGGGAAAATTTAAAAAAAAAATTCCCATGTCTGTTGACATGGGCGACATTTCGAAGACATAGGGAGAAATTTTTCAATCTTTTTAGAAAATTTTAAAAAAATTAAAAAAAATAAATAAATATTGCATGTTTATAGTATTATAATGTATTTAGACACTAATAAGGGTTATTTAAAACTTAGGGAGGGGGAAACCCATAAAAAAAAACCCCACATTTTCACTAATTTCTCCATCATTTTTCCCATATTTAATTTATCTTTTTTCCCTCGTGGATATGACACTTGATTTCTAGTTTTATGTATCTTTTAGTTTGACTACATTCACTTTTAGTTTGAATTAATTACAAATATTATCTTTTTTACAGCTTACAGACCCGACAACGTGTAAACTAACCCCCTCAAGCAATGACTTTTAATGTGTAGACAATTGTTTTTGCATTTTTTGATATATTTGGATGCATTTAGGCCTTACTTAAACCTGTTTAAAATTTAGGGCAAAAAAATCCATAAAAAAATCATGGTTTCCTAACATTTTCCCACAATTTTCCCTTTTTTCTCCCATGTCGCCGAAATGTTCCCAGAGGCACCTGACAACACGCTAGGCAACACCGACATCGCGAACCTTAGACTCAACAAACATATTTTTTACGAGAATAAAGTTTGGAATATTAGCTCTAGCTTCAAACCCAAGAATGCTCCAGGTTCGGATGGTCTTATGCAATCTTCTATCAAAAGAATTAGAAAATAGTAGGCCTACCACTTCCAATATTGTGAGATCAATTTTTCTAAGTCTACTATGCCTGAATAAAACCTTTATGCCAAAAGTAAAAAAAACCCGGAGAGGTCTAATAAGTTCAGACCCATTAGTTTATGTAATATGGCATATAAAATAATAACTAAACTGTTGACAATTAGGTTAAAAAAATATCATTCTTAAACTTATTAGCCCCTGCCAAAGCAGTTTCATCGAGGATAGAAATGGGCCTGACAACATAATCATCACTTAATTTTTTTTTTTAACGTATCACTCAAAAAGTTTGTCATACCATTAAACACAAATAAGGAAAATTAGCTTCTTCTGTTTTTTTTTTTTTCGTAAGCAAGTATTGCCTAGTTCATTGAGTAATAGAATATGTAAAGTCTTTGTACAACATATCTGGCCTCACCAAATTGGAATTAGGGAGCTTGTCCCTCCAAAATATTCCACAACAGTTCACTTTACAGTAGTTAGCAATTTGGTGAGCAACCACATTCCCGTCCCTAAGTATGATTGCAAAAAATACTTAGAAAAAGGATACGATAAATTGGAATGATCTTTCATTCATAAATTGATAGGTTTGGCTTCTCTAGTAATTGGATTAAGTTTATTATGAGCTGCATATCTACTTCTGAATCTTCTATACTTTGGAATGGTAAACCATTAGAAGCCTTTAAGCCTTCTTGAGAGATTCGTCAAGGAGATCCTTTGTCTCCATATATCTTAATTATGTGAATGGAATTGTTGTCAGCAAACATAACATATGAAGTATCTCAAGGAAAATGGAAAGCAATCAAAGTTTCTAGATCTGGTCCAGACCTTTCCCATCTTTTTTTTTTTTTTTTTGCTGATGATTTACCACTTTTTGGAAAAACAAATCTCACAAATACTGATGTGATAATGCGAACCCTTGAAAATTTATGTACTTTTCATGACAAAAAAAAGTAACTTTCAAAAATCCCTAACTTCTCATATCCCAAAACCTTCATAATAGATGTGCTAGGGCTATTGCACACACTTGCAAAATACCAAGAACCAAAAAGTTTGAAAAGTACTTAGGAGTCCCAAGGAAAGCCCCTCTAAGCAGGAATAGCAGTAGAGGCACTCAAACGGTGGGAAGGGGATTGGGCAAAGACCCCGACCTGTATATTTGAAATTAAATATCCCCTTAATAACAGAAAGAGTCAGACTTTCAATTACATTGTTGAAAATCTTAATAAGAAACTTGCAGGTTGGAAATCAAAACTTCTTAACAAAGCAGGTAGAGTAACTCTTATAAAGTCTGCCACCACATCCATCCCAATCTACTCCATGCAGGCTAACTGGTTACCTGAAACCATTTGTGAAAAAATTGATAGATTATTAAACAGAAATTTTTTTGGGGGGAGAATTTAATGATAAGAAAAGAATTCATAATATCTCTTGGGATTCGGTTTGTCTTCGCATGCAAGATGAAGGACAGATAGGGTGGGAAATATACTGTTAAGAGTGCTTATGGGGATGAAGATGGTGAAAGGGTTTTGTCGGAAATATCGGTGAAGCAACCAACACCAAGGCAGAGATCTGAGCGATACGAGAAGGCCTCAAATTGGCATGGGAAATTGGATGCAAAAAAGTCCATTTGGAAGTGGATTCCAAAGTAGCAATTGGAGAAGTAAAGAAGCAGCAAATATAAGATGAAGATCCATATTATAAGCTCCTTATTCATTTCAATTCTTAGTAAGAATTGATTAGTTAAAATCACACATGTATATAGGGAAGCAAACATGTGTGCAGATGCTATGGTGAAATTAGGATATGATGACCAAGGATATCATACACATATATATACTATGTTCAAGTTAATATAATATCATCCTTTACACACACACAAAAAGAAGAAGAAGAAGAAGATATGTGTTAGAAAGAAACAGCTTGTTCTTCCTCAGCTGCCATTACAATGTGCTATAATGAAATGCAAACCAAAACCTAGTTCAACTCTTCATCTTGTATTGTAGAAAAAAAAAAGGCAAAAAAGTAAGAAGAAGAAGAAGGAGAAAGCAATTAACTAAACAAGCCCATCAAAAACCATGGAAGACCATGGCAAGTTTGAACCTTACAGGGAGGAAAGGAATACAAAAAGCTTGATGAGTACAACATCCATGAAAGATAATAGCAAGAAAATGATAATAGCTTCAATAGATTTTAATATAAAGATGATAAGAATAATAAAAAGAAGAGCAAACCCACTAGAATAATCATGGTTTGTACAGTTGGGAAAGAGCTTGTAACACGTTAACTTGCAACCTTAAATGCAAGATGTAATCAGCTGTCCTAAGGAAAAGCTGATCAGGGTGCAGCCGTCGCCCACCCGGCACCAGCCTCTGGAGCCTCTTTACCTTCATTCTAACCGACTTTTGAACCACCACGCGCCTCCCCCTTCGTCGTAAATTCACTCGAGACATTTCGTTACAAACTGCTCGTATCCTGCAACTACTAGAATCCATTTGCTAGAGAGAGAGAGAGAGAGAAGAGAGAGAGTTGCCAAAGACTGAAAGGAAGAATGAGATGAGAGGAGAAGGTGAGAGCGATATAAATGGAATGTGGCGAGGGACGAGACCCATGTGAGCCAAGTCCAGCTGGCGCTTGGACTGAGGCTCACTCACACGCCTAGTCCTTTGTCTTTTTATGGGGGGTGGGGCCTAGGGCTGTCAACAAGCTGAGTTAGCTCGGCTCAGGCTCGGTCTCGACTCACACGAGCTGAGTTTGAGCTCAATATTTATGTTTGCGAGCCGAGCCTAACCCAAAAAAACTCATTAATTTATGAATTTGAGTAGGCTCAGCTCGGTTAAAACTTAGCTTATTCATATATATGATATATATATAAATTCATATACCGTATTTTAATATCGTGAAACAGATTAGGTTTATGTTATTCTTTGCCTAAAAATTCCATTGAAGTAATTTACATATATTCATGGTTCATTGAAGGATTTTGCTCGCTCCATAATCTACGCAAAAGCGGGGTGCGTGGATGGGTGTTAAGTTTGCGGTTGATTTTTCGAATGAAAATGTTTTCCTCGAGGGCAATTTCAATCTGATAAGCAATTAAAACAGGCGTGGGTTTCCTAAGGAGATTGGACAGTTCATCGAACACACCAAAACACAACTTCATACACGAATGAAAAAATTTATTGTTCAGCATGACTGACGGGAAAGCAACAATGCTGTTGACCATGTTACACATTTGGCGATCTCAAATGCCAAACCTCACCAAGTTTTGGAACTTCCTCCAACTTCTATCCAACAACTTCGTAGGACACTGCCAGCATAGTTAGAGATTAATTTACAATTTCACTTGTCCAAAAAAAAAAGAAAAGTTGAAAGATTTTGAGCGGTCAATGAGTCGAGCTAGTTTGGTTCGGCTCGGCTCGGCTCGTTTACAGCACTTGTGAGGCCTACTCGTGTATAGCTTCCAACCAGCTGCACACGTGTCTGACAGCTCTCACACCCTCACGCGCCACCCACTACTTTTTTATATATTTGACAGTATCTGTCCTCGTAATCCCCGAATCCCAACATCTGCCCACTCACAACTGCTTGAATCTTATCTCCTACGTCACGGTCACGATCTCACCATCTGGATTACTCACGCCAGGACGATCTCCATTCTGATCTGGTCCTATGGAATGGAGATCAAACGGCCAGAAATTGTCCAAGTATAATAGGTCCGCAAAACGAGATCCACTGGATGCGTTGAAATAGTATTGGGACGAGCAAAGCATAGTAGGCAAAGGAGTATAGATTATAAGGAAAATTACATTTTGACATCTGAAATTTTTGATAATTATAATTAGACCCTTAAAGTTTTTGAAATTACAATGACAACTTTTATCAAAAACTTCAAAGGTAAGTCACCTAACTATATAAATTATTGACTGAAATACTCTTTATAAATCTTTTTTATAAATTATTTGATGTGTTTTTTTTTTTTCTTCTTTGATCTAGGCTCTTTTGTCCAAAGACTAAAGAGGGATATAACCTAAAGTTAATCCACTTTATGTAAAGAATCCGAATTCTCTCAAGTTACAATCACATGTTAGTTGATTTGAAACCAATTAGAGTTGCACTTTAAATAAAGAGCTAATTAAAATATATTTTAAATTTTAAACACAAAAATCTAAGACAAAATAAATTCATAATTAGGAATGATTTGACATTTTTATCCTACATGTCATACTCAAATTAGTTTCAAATCAAGAGGTGATTTTAACTTGAGAAAAAATCATTTAAATTTTTATAAGGGATATATTAGTCAATGATTCAATGTGACCTACTCTTTGAAATTTTTAACGATGAAAGATATTATTGTAATTTCAAAAACTTTAAGAGATCTGACTACGATTATTAAAAACTTTAAGAATCGAAATGTAATTTTCCCTATATTTTATGTGCAGCGATTTAAGTATTAACTGAATTATACTATTACGTGGCTTCTGTATGTGACTTCCGTATGTGATGCACGGTTACGTTGATATCCCTATAAATATAAAATTTATATATACATATATACACGCACACACACATGTTCTAAGTCATAATCTCACTACCGATTTCAGGAGGACCTAGCTAGCTAGGTAGGAGTGTTTTAAAGAGATCAAATGACAAGCCAAGTCACTAGTTAACCTCCCAAGCTACAAAATCCGAGTACAGGAGGTAGCTAGGGTCAACCTCTATACATGGAAATGCAAAAGAAGAACACGTGTGTGCTCGGTCCCCACCCTGACTGATCAATTGCATCTGAACTTGAAGGGCTTCGTATTAGGAATAATGAAGAAGAGTTCAGAACCACGGCATGTGAAGACTCATGATGATGATGACCTTGACAGATGTACAGATGTTATATATATATATATATATCATGTATATAGACATGGCTTGCGATTGTAACATGCCTACATAAATGCATGTGGATATCGTTCATCAAACAACTGCATATATAATAATTATATAAATATATTGATGTATATGTATAGGCGGTGACGATGATGATGATGAAATAAGATGCCAAAAGGAGAACTGTCTTATGTGGCTAACATGCATGAATAGTACTAATTATCCGCTAGTATAATAATAAGTTCAGTTTTATTATGTTTAATCTTAATTTTCAGATATTTTTTCATATTTTCAGAATTGTTTTTTGTAACACGTTATTCTGTGGACGTAGACACAATTTATCAAATTACGTAAATCTGTATTATGTGCTTGATTTTTTTTCATCGGTTTATCTTTCTTTTTAACAAGCCAATGGTGCGTACTATTATGAACCCTCAAGAGAGGAGTGGGCTAACCATGTTCGGTCAGTTCAAGGGACTCAGATTGCCGGCGACATGTCACCTTTGTGGCAATCACAGAAAGCTACTGTACAGATTGAACTGAAACCATCAAACAACTACCTTTGTATTTGCATGGATTGTCAATTTGTTTTCTGGTGATATATATATTTGATCCTGTAGTGGTCCAAGATCATCCCACCTTATACACTAAAGGTTCACATGATGATTTGGACCACTCAATGGAAAGCTTCATCAGTGGAATGAGTAGGACATTTATTAACATACTTGGACGCATTGACTAGTTCAAGTTTTTGAGTTTGCCTTCTTCAAACGTTTCTCCCGTCTTTGGAGATTATCTGTCTGGGTATATATTCTGTGTTAAAATACTTGTATTTTGTGTTAAAATGTATTAAATTACAACATGCAGTGTAGCGAATAAATGCTCTCTTGTCTTTGGGTTCAAACCATTTCTACATTTTCTTCCAAAAAAAATAATATAGAGAGAGAGAGAGATTAGCCAGCTCAAGCTTATAGATAGGGTTGTGGTGTTATTGGTGTGGGGTGTCGTCGTTCGTTCTTAGCTGGAGCTAGTGGTGGTAAACGGAACGCACATGGTTGCACATGACCATTCCTTCGTCTCATCTCCACCACTTGGTTTTGTGTGGTGCCCCACCTCCACGGTTTTAATTGTGGGTTCCCACCTATTAAGACTACATAATACATAGCCACTATAATTTCACTAGCCACATTACTGCAATAGGCTCCTCATACTAAAAGGATGGTTACAGCTACATTTACGGTTCATTTAGAGGGCATCATGTGTATATGGTCGTTACCGATTAAAGGAAAATAAGTTTCAGGTTCGTAGGTTTTTTTTAGGATTTTCGAAATGTCGGTCATTTTTTTTAGTGGGACCTGCACAAGATTGGGAGGATGCCTCTCGATCCATGTGACTTTCTTTAAATGACGTTATAAAGATTGCTGTAACCATCCCGTTATAGAGGATGCGCGGCAGCTGCAACAGCCACTCTTCCGTTATTTGATGAAACCTTTGAAAGAGGAAAAGGAAAAGATATATGTTGGCCCGAGTGGAAGGGACTCGGGTCGCTTGAGCAAGTGGTCTCGGTATCAAGTCCTTGTGGATGCAGCAAACCTTGTTGGGAGAAGTCCCCGCTTTGGTGCCCTACCTTACCTTGGAGGAATAGTCTTGGACGAAGCCTGGGGATACCTTGGGAAACCAAAAAAAAAAAGGGAGAAGATAAAATTGAAAGTTATGAATTGTTTAATTAAAGAAGCTTTAATGATAGATAAAAGTGAAGCTTTTTACAACTTTTTTTTTTTTTTTTTGAAGTGTTTTTCTTTCTCTTTGACCAATTACTCTAAAAGTTCAAGCGGTTAAAGAAAGGCACAACAATATATATATATATATATATCGGGATCGTTCTTGGTTGATATCGAGTTGGATGGCTGATTTTAATAAATTTTGTGAAAATTTAATAAAATCAGAAAAATTATAAAAATATAAATACATACAAATTAATTGAATAAGTGTCTAAAAATTTATTAAAAAGCATTTTACATTAACTTGTGGTTGCATTCAAGCAATCACCAAATCAGAGTACACAATTAATTAACCTTAATTTTTTTTATATAAATCCTAGAAAAGACTAATATAAATATATAATTAACAATTAACGAAAATAATGATTCATTCCAATAAAGAATGAAAATTATTGATGAACAATTGGCAATTAACGTGATATTCAATAAAATTTTATATCGACGAATGAACATCAAATGAGATCCATTCTTCTTAAAAATGCAAAGTTCAAATGTGATCACCAGACCAAATTAAAAATATCAGAAGATCATTGTTGGTCGTTCGAGCCGATAATGGATCGCAGCTTGGACTGAGCCGATCTCGGTCCAACTTGTCATGGGCTGAAAAAAAAAGTACAGCCTAACAACAACCTGTGGTAGCTGTGCTAATTAGAATGGACCAACTAGGCTTGTGGGCATCTCTAGGTCTAATCTAATATAACCATGGACGGGCTTCCTGGTTGGGCCTAACAACAAGGAAGCCCGAACCCATGGTTATATTAGACATGATGACATAGGCCTTATGAGCACCTTTACATATCATGCTAATTAAAATTGATAAATAAAAAACAGAATAGTAACTTGATAAGCGGATTACTAGAAAAAGAAAAGATGTGAATTGTTCGACCTTAAAGTAACCTGGAATTAGAGGTGGTAATTGGTCGGGTTGATAAAGGTATTAACGACTTAGCACTCAACTCAAACATGCCGTTTAATAAACAAGTTAAAATAATCAAAATCGCACCCAAACAGCCTTAACACATTTAATTTTTTATTTTTTTTATTTTTTTAATATCTCATCTAATGCCTTTTATAATAAATTTGATTACAAGTTGCAATGATATTGTAATTTAATATTCTTTTTTTCTATAATTTTATTTTATTTCATGTAAACAATAACAATGCAATATAACTCACAATATTCTACTTTACTTCTCTAATGCTCTAGCCTCTAGCAAGTTGGCAACTTAGTTCTACCATAAGTGAGGAAAGGAAGAGGGAAACTGGAAAAGAAATACCTTGTCATTTACTTTATGTATGTGTGTGCATACATATAGTTGGTATATATATTTTTTAAGGTATATTGAAATATTAAAATGTATAGTATAATAACCAGACGAGTCAGACGGGCTAACCTGAACCCAACCCATTGGTTGAAAACTTAAATCCAAACCCACAAAAACTCAGGTGGGTTGGAAATTGCCAGCTCTACCTTGAATGAGTTAAAATGGTGAATGGTGGGTTTTCCATTACTCTTTGAAGTGTCCCACAGTTGGAGAGCCTCTACGGCTATTCCTGCCTAGAGGGTCTTAAAAAAAAAAAGGAAATACTTTTGGAAATGATAAGGTTTTACATGAAAATCAAATCTTTTTTAACTATGAATAAGAATGAATTCAAATAAATATATAAAAAAATTATTTTATTTATAAAAAAAAAGTATTTAAATTAACTTTAATTGGTAATTACATGCTAACCATATAGGAGTGAAAAATGGGCTTTAAGTGGATCAAATGAGTACATGAGTTCAAGTCAATCTTATGTTAAATTATATCTGAAACCATATAAACAGGAATAATCTCCACAAGAGCTTGGCTTGGGCCTAATCTGACACAAACCCCATATCATTGTCAGTATACTGTTAACAGATTTACAGATTAAGAAAATTCAAAAAGCTTAAAAAATCATGTAAGAATGAATTATATATTGTAATTGAATGTGAGATAATTTTAATTTCTCTTTCTGCCTTGTGTCTGTTTTGGTTCAAAAGTTGCAGCTGGAGAGAGAAGAAACTGACAGAAAACTAAGTTACAAAGCCAATATCACTGTTAATATACTGTCAACAGACCATGACATTCCTTGGACCTCGTGAAAATCCAACCGAAAAGGATATATGGAATTCCAAATTCGACCGTTTCTACCTGCCGGCCCCTGATTTTCAAATGTTGGCTTGAACCTTTAGTCTCAATCACAGCCACAACCATACAAGCTCTCATTGAAAAATCAGTCACTGGAATTCCAACTCAACCTCGGAGCTTTCTCCTTGTTTTACAATCCCAACCAATCAAACCCACCTCATATCTCCCCTGAATCTTCACCAAGAGAGCCAAATATCAAACCCATTGCTTGGAAAATCAGATCCTCCCACGGAAATGGATCGAATTCCCATCTGGGTACTCATAATTTCACTGTTTCTCCTACTCAACAATGCAAGTTCTGAAGAAGAAGAAGCTAAACGCTCGCTAATCGAATTCTTCGGAAAACTCTCAAAACAACGGCCCAATCGATCCCAGTTGGGGTTGGAACTTGACCTCAGATCCCTGTATAGACAACTGGAAGGGTGTGAACTGCGATTACAAGTCCCAATCCGTGAAGCGAATCGTCCTCGACGAACTCAACTTCCCGGGAACTTTTGATGCTAGTTCACTCTGCAAAGTCTAGTCTCTTGCTGTCCTGAGCATGTCATTGGAAATATCTCAGAGGAGATTGAAGACTGCAAACAACTCACCCACTTATACATAAGTGGGAACCAATTCTCCGGTAGCCTCTCGGATTCTTGTCCCGGTTGAATAACTTGAAGAGGCTTGATATCTCGAACAACAATTTCTCCTCTGAGTTACCGGATCTTCCCCGGATTTCAGGCCTTGTATCATTCCTTGCTCAAAACAATCAGCTCAAAAACTGCAATACCGCAATTCGACTTCTCCAACCTTGTAGGGTTCAATGTGTCCTTTAACAATTTCAGCGGCCCTATTCCCAATCTCAACGGTCGTTTTAATGAAAGCAGTTTCTATGGCAACCCCAATCTATGTGGAAAACCACTACCTAACCCTTGCCTCCCATCTCAACATAAAATATCAAAGGGGATCAAAACCAAGGATATTTTCATGTAATAATTGATGCCGCAATAACAGATGTTTTTGTCGCTAAAATAATAATTTTTGTGTTTAGTAGTTTTCGAGACAATAAACTTTTTCAAGTTCCACCAAGATCGTCAATGGAGAAAGTATCATAATTGTTAGTCCTTATTCTTTCTTATATAATGTTATATGCTAATTTTTGTTGTCTATGCAGCCTATAGACAAAAAGTAGATCATTATCTAAAATTGGAATGTTTAATTCTTTTTTAACTTCCTTCTTTAGGTGAGTTTGGATCTTCTATATCGAACTAGGTTATCGAAGGTAACTCATAATCAAGATGCTTTTTCCCATTGAATCTAGAAAGGAACTAATATTTTGCAAAATCTTGATCCATTTGATTGTTCTGCCTAAAATTTTTTGACATTGCATCATAATATTTTTCTCATAATCCACATGGATTAGAAGACGACTCACAGTAAACCAGAAACGTAACAAATAACATTTGAAGTTGAACAAGCATTTGAAAATGATATGCTTGTTGTAAGCATTCATCCAAACTACTATCTAATTCGAGTAGTCCTCTCCGTTCAGTTGCATATCAAAAGCTAGAGCACAAGTAGTTGTCACCTTTAACAAATCATCAAAACATGTGGCTCCTTTAATATGATTTATTATTAACATTAAGTAGTATCTTTCTCCTTCCACTAGATTTGCCATAACAATTTTTTCAATCATTTTCTGTTTAGGCCATATTTCACAAATAGTTATCAATGGATCAGATTTTGCCATATGGCACATCATCAAGACGACACATGGCATGCTCACATGAAAGCTTCAATGTGGTCATGATAACTACCCATCATTACACATCTCAATGTAGAGACATAGAGCTGGTAGTTATTATGACCACTCTCACATGGCACATTATGAAGATGACACTTGGCAGTGTCTTTTGTATGTTTCTAAAGTAGTTTCTACAACTACTTACATATAGCAGAAGGAGAAAATTTCAATTCAAAGAAGAAATGCACGGACTCAGAAGCAAGGAAACGTGATTGAGGATAGTGGGTCAGGTGTCAACAAATCAAGAGAAATAAACCACCTATCATCCCCAAATCATCAGATGGTTGCCATAATGGGTTATAAAAGAGAGACTGACCGAAACGAGAAAAGTCTCCACAACATCAACAACAAATCAATTACAGAGCTCCATAGCTTCTCAAATTTAGATTATCAGTAGTCTAACTTGGTTTATGATCCCCAGCGATCACCGGTTAATTACTAGCTCCTGCAAAGATCCTACTACACCTACTTCTCTCTTTGGACTGAGTTTCTTGCAGAAAATCCCTCCAGCCAGTAAAGAAGGAATCCTAGTCGAAGATTCGCGAAGACCCTCCCTTACATGCTGACTCATGCAACATGAAGTAGTTTAGTCACGATCCGCAATTAGAGCCTAAGGAACGGCCAGAGGTTTTTGTATTTTCTTTGTTACTGAAACTTCGTCTTGCCAAATTAGGAAGTTTTATCTTTCTAAATTGTGTATTCCCCCTGTTCTACTTGTTCTAATGTAAAGAGTGTCATTGATCGCGTAAAATCAGATTCTCTGGATCAGCCATTGGTCCTTCGAGATCTTGAACCATTACAATCGTCTGACTTATAATCGGTCACACATTGACCGGTTTACTTTAACCATCAAATTATGCAGTTTGACCGACATAACCTGTCTTTTAGGTGAACTTGCAAAAGTTCTGGCACACCTGCGCACGCTTCGGCCCCATGACTGAGAGCAAGAAACAAACCGACCGGGGAACCGGGTCGGAGTTGGCTTTCCGACACAACATTTTCTTCTTTTTTTTCCCTTGTAGTCCAACATTTGTGTTCTGTGCTCCAAACATAATGCTCTGGGAATTCCTGGTAGAAATAGTTATGTGCTACTTCACTAATGCAATTCATTGAAGCCAACAATTTGTTTGTTTGGAAGGTGCAAATATAACACTTTTACAGAGAGTACATTTCATTAATTGAGAACTTAAAAATTCACATCATTGTTTTAGGAGGTGATATTCATCTTACATCTTGAACTGTTTAATCACATCAACAGTGTTAGAGGATTCGTCTGTAGCCATATGAAAAGCAACTTTGTCATAGCCTTTGTAAATATATTTGTACAAATATTTCACTGTCTTTATGGTGCTGCAAATTGCAAATTTCAACATTGATATGGCAATCAAACTTCGATAATAGATATGGGTTATACGGTATAACCCAACGGTTATCCAACTAGGCTTTTTTTATTTTCACTTTTTGTCCATTCTCCCTTCATCTGTAAATTGGATATGAGTTAAGTTGATGTATTGTGAATGAGTAAAATTCTTGAGGGTAATGATTTTTGCAATGTCCATCTACTGTCATCCATACATTATGAGGGTTTAGAGTACCACATGGCCCATGCATCACGGGTCGAACCACAAATTTGTACAAATGTGATTCCTTTGTTTTGTTAGGAAGCTCGACAGATACAAATCTATCGTACAAATGTGGATCTTGCTCGAATCTGTCCCGATTATAGCCCTAGGGATAAGAATGAATATGTTACTTTGATTATATATGTAACACATGCTACACGTGTCACCAATATGTGATTTCTTAGATCTGAAAGCAACCCATTACAAATAGGGTGTAAGTTTGGCCCGACCTATCTAAAATCTGCTCGACCCAATCCTAATAAGAGCCCGAACTCATAAAATGATTTGTGTTTGGGTTCGGTCCAGGCTCATTTTTTAGCCTGAAGTTGAGTTCGGGTTGAGTTCATGTTGAAGATTATAAACCCTAAATGCCCGCCCCAAACTGATATATTTAAGTATATATAAAAGGTATATCTATTATTTTATTTAATAAATATGAGCCGTTGGTGAATTGTAATCAACGGCTCATATCTTCTCTGACTTCAAGGTTCCGTCAACGAACACATCTCCGGCAACGAACCAATCTCCACTCTGTCCTCGGTCGTTACAATCAATGCAAATCGAGATTCATTCTTCTTCCTGTCTCTCTCTTTCCTCTCTCGCTCTCATTCTCTCTCTTCATTCGAATCTGTCGCTCTCTCTTTCTCTTCATTCGATTAAAAAACACGGAATAAAGAAATCATTTTCTCTTTGTCCAAGTTGTTTTATTTTTAATTTTCATACTTATTCAATCATTCTATGTTTTTTATTTTTTTTATTTTTCTTTTTCAATCGAATCAAAACAAAAAAATCATTTTTTTTCATCTTTTTTAATGTTTAAGATTGTCTGATTTAGTTCTTCTTAGTCTCATTCTCCTTTAATTCGAACCAAATTCTTCACCTCATTTATTTCTAATTTTTTTTTTTCATTCGAACCAAATTCTTAAAGTACTTTATTCTTTTCTTTCTTTTTTAAACCAAGTTCTTCAACACATTATTATTATTATTATTATTATTATTATTATTATTTTCATACAACTCAATTTTTTAAATCAATGGAATTTGGGTTGAATATATATTTGGTTTCAATTCAAGTTGGGCTAGGTTCGGATCAAGTCCAAACTGGTTAGAATCCAACCCAACCCGCTCTACTTGCAGCCCAAATTACAAAGCAGGTTCACTTGAAATCAAGTGACTTACCACAATTTTTTTTTCTAGAAATAACTTTTACCCTTTAATTATGCGTAAACATTGAATATGCTTGTTGCATGGAGATATTTTTAATAATCTCTCTGAACATGGTTCTAATTGATACCTATCTTTGTCATGAGAGGATATTCTGGATGGTTTTCTCTATAAATAGTAGAGCATGTCCTTAAATCATGACCACTGGCTGAACTTTTATATCTGTTGATACAATTGTATTTGTGAGCTCTTATTATATATATATATATATATATATATATATATATATAGATATATATATTTTGATAATTTATGAAAGTATATATAGATGAGAGAAAAAAAGTACAATAGCCAAAGTTTTAACAAACGCTAAAACAATGGACCAAAACAGCATGGAAAGGAAACCAACTAAGAAAGCGAGAAAGATCGAGTATATGCCCTAAGAGGCATGAAGGTAAATCAAACAACCACAACTGTGACGAGCAAGAACCTCGAGACTAGGGAAAAGAAATCGACTGTCACTCTGTCATAATGTCCAGAACCGATAATCCCATAAAATGGCTCCTGACGGAGGCCCAAGAATGCCGCCGAGGACAAAATCCCCTCGCACACACTATCCACAGAGGATGAGATATCATGGAATATCCTTTGGTTTCTATCTCTCCAAATATGCCACAAAACTGAGTGGAACACAAGCCAGAGTAGAATCCAACCCCGAACACCTAAGCCTGATAGTCACCACTGAGCCAAAAGCAGACCAATACCCTCCGGCATTACCCACAACCGCCCAAAACACCGCAGAACGAAGCCCCAGATCGCCAGGGCCAAAGGACAATGGATGAAAATATAATCAATAGACTCCTCCTGCGCTCGACACAAAAAACACATGTGGGGAGACAAAGCCATATACCTCATCCTTCTTTGAAGCATATCTGTCGTATTAATCCGATATAATAATGCAGTCCACAAGAAAGACCTGACTCTAGGAGGAACTGGGGGATGTCACAAAGACCGAAGCGGGAAAGAGAAAGGGGTCCCGGCACTATTTGATCGAAACATGCTGAAGAAGGACTGACAAGAGAACACCCCTTTAGGATCAGGGGACCAAAGTAAACGATCCGCCCGATCAGGAATAGTACGGACCACCCCAGCGACCTCAATAAGGGAACACAACTCAGCGCACTCAGACTCCCTCACCAACCTACGAAGAGGAAGATTCCAAACAAGATCCAACTCAGATTAGAACAACACCTCACCCACAAAGGAGGATTGGACAAATACCACTCTGAAGAGTCTAGGAAAATGAATGGAAAGAGGAACCTCACCCAACCATAGGTCCTGCCAGAAAATAACGGATGCACCATCCCCCACTGACGACCTAACTGCTGATAGAAAAGGAATGGCGAGATCAATAATCTGCCTCCACGGGCTAGCCGCATAAATCCTTGCGTTTAATCTTAGATCTCTTCCATTCATGTCAATTTCGTACTTGTTAATGATCATCTTACACCACAAATGGCCATTCTCATAATAGAATCGTCAAAGCCATTTAGCAAGAAGAGACGAGTTACTAGCCATAGTGTTACCCAAGTTAAGACCACCATTCTCCCTCGCCTTACATACAACATCCCATTTGACCAGATAGTCTTTCCTACCACCATTCCCTTCCCACAAAAACTACACTGGGCCTTCTCGATGAGAGAGGCCACCACAAGAGACATCCTAAAGACCAACGTATAGTATACTGGCAAATTTGCCAAAGATGTGTGGATTAGGGTAATTCTGCCACCCAAAGATAGGTAATTCCTTTTCCAAATGGCCAGCCTCTTCTCAATCCTTCCAACATCCAGATCCCAACAGGTTAGAGATTTAGGATTGCCACCTACGGGCATCCCCAAATAGAACATAGGTCAGGATCCTAAACCGCAACCAAGTGTCTCAACACAATCCATCAATACCGCCTCATCGACATGAATCCCAGAAATCATACTCTTATCCAGGTTAACCTTCATTCTTGACACCATTTCAAAGCAGCGCAGGAAACTCTTAACCCCTGACCTGTGACACCTCAACATTGACAGATATAATCATATCAACCGCAAACTGAATATGGGACCCCCACCTCATAAGCTCTTATCCTAAAACCTCGCAACAGATCATTCTGTTCAGCAACCCCCATAAACCAACTCAGGACATTCCCGACTAGAGTAAAGAGGAAGGGGGACAGAGGGTCACCCTGTCGAAGGCCCCTGGAAGAAGATAAGAAACCATGTACAACCATTGACTAGAAAGGAGAAACCTACATTCCTAAGTCACCCTGCCACCCATTTCCTCCATCTCTCTCCAAAACCCTTACACTTTAGAATTTGATTTAAGAAATCCCACTCCACTTTATCATAAGCCTTTCCATGTCCAATTTGATAACAAGGCCAGGCACCCCGAGTCTAAATCTCTCCTCCACACATTCCGAAGCCACCAAAATACTATCAGTTATCTGCCTCCCCTTAACAAACACATTATGTTGTTGAGAAACCAACACTGACATTACATCCCTCATCCTGATCGCTAAGACTTTCACGATAATCTTGTACAAGCTGGTGGTTAAGCTAATGGGTCTAAAATCCTGTATGTCCACCCCGATTTTCGTTGGGATTAGCACCAGAAAATTTGCATTTGTTATCTTGGCACTATCCCACTATTGAATTTTTTTAAAAAAACTTTCAAGACCTCCCTCTTAACCACATCCCAATTATTCTGATTAAAACTTATTGTGAATCCATTAGGATGGGGGGCTTTATCACCAGCCAACTCCCACACGGCCTCCTTAATTTCTGCCTCCTTAAACTCTCTCTCCATCCAAGCCCTCTTACTAGCACCTGAGACTATCACTTCTCTCTTTCAGTGTAAAGTCAACAAATTTCTCATTTTAATACAACTTGGAATAAAATTCTGACAAGGTGGCAATGACGTCCTCAAAAGAATCAATCCAAACCTCCCCAACCTTTAACTTTACCATATCATGCCTAACCTTCCTCCCATTCGCTATTTTGTGAAAAAAACTAGTATTCCCATCCCCCTCCGTCAACCATGACACTAGAGATTTTTGTCTCCAGCTAATCTCTTCCAACTTCACCACTTTGATTAAAGCCACCTTAGCCTCTTTTCTATCCGCAATTTTAGCATTGCACAGAGTCCTTTCACCCTCTCCCTTATTAATCGCCTTAATTTTTTCCAGCAATTTCCTTTTTTTGGCTCCCCAATGTCTCCAAAAACCTCGTTGTTCCAAACTTTAATTTTGTCTCGCAAAGAACTCAAACCTCTCATGAACTTAAAACCTTCCCAGCCTTGATGAGCCCTTATATAGTCGTCCCACCAAGATTGGATAGCGACCCGAAAATTGGGGTGGGATAGCCACATATTTTCAAATCTAAAGGGTGAAGGACCATGACTTCTCCCATCGGCACATATCTGAAGAGGCCAATGATCCGAGGTGGTCCTAATCAGAAGTCACTAATTTGAAGCCGGGAAATGTTCGTCCCACTCAGAAGAAGCGAAAAATCTATCCAATCTGAAGCATACTGATGGTGATTATTCATTTGTTCATGTATATCTACCGCCCCTCAATGGATAATCAATTAGATCACACTCTCTAATGATGGCTGAAAACTTCCTCATACTTCTGGTACTTCTAAGCACCCCTCCACTTTTCTCACTCACAAATGGAGTCACATTAAAATTCTCGATGAGGCACCACGCACCACTAAATTGTGCCCGTAGGTGTAATAATTTTGACCAGCAAAGCGACCTATCTCTAACTCTATTGGGCCCATACACCGCTGTAAGTGCCCACGCAAAGTTATCCATGTAGCTTCTGAATTGTATGGACAAGGAAAATCTCCCTGTAAACACATCCAATCCCGATACTGACAACGTATCCCATATAATCAAGATACCACCTGAATCCCCTATGAAAGGTAAGAACTCCCAACACTTATCTCGATTGCCCCAAATCTTCCTCACAAGACCTACATTGACCATTTCCTTTTTTGTTTTGAGCACCACTAAGATAGCCGGTTTGACTCGTAAACACATATCCTTCAAGACACGCCTTTTTTCTACCCTCCCTAAACCCCTTATGTTCCAACTAACAATCTTCATCTAGGACACCTGACTCACCCATGTTTCTAGACCTAAAGACCTTGACCGCCTCTCTGATTGTCACCTCCTTTCCAGACCCATCATAGACTTTATCTAATACATCGGACGCAAATTGTACCACGTCCTCCCAAACACCCTCCTCGCGAGACTCCCTCATTGCACCTATACTTCGGACATCAATATTAGCCTCACCACTACAAACACCTGCCCCACTTCTCCCACTGGTAACCAAATCTTGGGTAACACAATGACTGACCAAACCAGCCTCACCAATACTGTGGCTAACTGGCGATACCACCTGCAATGGACCATTCTGTTATGCAAGATGATCGTTAGCAAAAAAGGATTCAACAACATAAGGAAGAGACCTCGTCTTAAGTAAAGATTTATTCGATTTACCTGGCCTAGGCCGATTGAGATTAGAAGAGGAAGAAAGAGAAGGTGACTTGATCCGACACCCAACACCTAATAATTTGAAACACTAATCCATGGACTTACTTGTTATCGTGATTGCACACGACGGGTCAACTTCAATTCCAGAATCGATAATAGGATCGGCCATCTCCAACAATGCCTTCCCCTTATCCACCACCTCAACCTCTGCCGTCTTCACTTTCTTTCCAACAGTTTTGGAAACCTTTTCAGCTATAATGGGGGTTTTTTCGAACATAAACAAAAAGAGAAGAAACTTTGCTGACCTCGTCCACCACTTTCCTACTCACATGATTAGCCACAAAAGCTTTGGGGTCAACAAGGACATCCAGCCCCAACTGACCTGTGCTCAGTCCTTGTTCCAAACATGAGCTCTTATCATATTTATATAAGGCATTTGAGTTCTTTATTTGTGACAAATTCCGCACCACAAATATCACCTATTAAACCAATTCATTTAGATTTGACAATTTCAATACTGATTTTACCTTGTTTTGATTATTTTCTGTTATTCTCAAGGAAACCAGATATAACTCATAAATGTTTTGGGCTGTCATGACAATTTGTCCCAATTTTCAAAGGTGCACGAACAGTCCGGCCTAAATTCTTTTGGGCTCGTATATAATGGTATTCGGCAGCCCAATTCAATGCCTTGAGTTGGGTAACTCAGCGGATTGTAAAGGTCCCTGGCTTGTAGGGATGGCAATGGGGCGGGTTAAATGGGTAACCCGTCCTTAATGATTAGGGTTTGGTAACTCGTGAATCAAGTCAAAGTCAGATTAGGGTTTGGCTCAACCTGTCCCTAATCCTTCCTGCTGCCATTCACTTATATTATATATATATTATAAGTAAATATGTTTAAAAATATAACTTAAAAAACATTTATTTTCAAAAAACCTTGTAACCGGCTCCAGCCCATCCCGCCCCGCTACCATCCCGATAGGGTTAGGAGTAGGTTTCGTATTAGGGGCTCACTTAGGGGCAGATTAGGGTTTGGCTCAACCCGCCCCATTGTCATTCACTTATATTTTAAATATATATTTTTTGTGTATATATAAATAAATATATTTAAAAAAAATTTATTTTTAAAAAACCTTATAACCTGATCGAATCCGTCCTGCCCCGCTACCATTCCGATAGAGAAGTATAAATTTTGTGCTAGGGACTCCTTTAGAGGCGGGTTAGGGTTTGTCAAAATCCGCACCGTTGCCATCCCTAGTGGCTTGCAACCCACGCTTGAACCCGCGATCGCATTTTGACCAACAGAAGCGTAACGGGCCCAATAATGTCATACCCTCTTCAGAGGAGCTTTATGATAGGAAGAACCATTCCGTATTCGGTTTCTCAGCTCCGGGTTCTATCCTCCTCTTGCAGACAGCCTCACTCCTCTTCTCTAACCTTCCACTACGCCTCTCCTCGTCTCTTCTTCTTCTCTTCCTCTGCTCCTCCGGCAATGGGAGAGACACCCGAGGCTGAGTCCAAGGCCAAGGCCAACCCTCACTACGCCAAGGACGAAGCTTACCTCCAATCCGTCATTCCAAAACGAATTCGCCTCTTCGAATCCATCAAAGCCCAACA
>JAUPMG010000017.1:12004427-12015478 GCA_031762675.1 Pachysandra terminalis | reverse complement strand
TAAGAGCATTAATGAATTATTTGCACACTTCAAGGAAGAAGTAGAAGCTTTCCATTAGAACCTTGTCAAGAGGAAATAAGCGATAAATACGAGGAAGAAATCGTTATCAACAGTGTAGAAACTATTATTTTATTCTGTTCTGTTCTGTTTATTAAAAAATAGGTGGCTCTTGGGTATGAGAATATATTCCCAGAACCTTCTTTCAGCAAGGTTAGGCTAAACCCTTGATAAGTTTTTTTGCTTCACATTGTTTCTGAAGCGATTAAAACTGTACAATTTTCTTGATCTTTTCCTGTACGCTTTGAAGTAGCATTAAAGGTGAAAGGTTGTTCGTATAGAGAAGCCTGTCTTTTTCTATGAGTACATTCAAATTCCTGTAGGTGCCTTCGTTTGATTTTGAACTTCTTGGAACCAAACATAAACAATTAAACTAGTATGGTCTGATGGTTGATGCTTTGTTTATCAATCTTTGCAAGTAAATTCTTGATATCAAGGTACTGCTTCCATGGTATTGCAAACTGACTTCAAGGGTTTCTTCACATTCCTGGTTTATTAACTGAACGGTCAAAGATGGTGTAAATTGATCGAGATTTACGCTTGCATCCCAACCCTGCATTACATTATCCCATGTGAGTTGGAGAAATTCTCCTCATGTTTCTGCTTTAAATGATGATTTCATTGGTGATTTCCTTCTGGCTCTTACTCTGGTCAAATATAATCTTCTTACCAAAAAAGATTAGATTTTTTTTTTTTTTTGTGTAGCGTGGAAACCTCGACCCCACTTAACGGGATACTGGATGCATGATCCCACCCACAGGGACCATATATCAGGTAAGTCGAGGGACTCGAACCTGGGGCTTCCAGGTCTTGAGCTGGAGAGCCTGTAAGTTGAGCTAATCCGTGTGGGTTAGGGAAAAAAAAAAGGCTTTTTGGTCTTAACTCTTAACCATAGCTGGGTTTGGACCAAAATCCAATTTTAGTTTATTGTCTTGCATCTAAAATGCATGATAGTTCTTTTTTGTTTTTGTTACTCACTAATAACTTGCAAGACATCTCTTTTTTGTTTTTGTTACTCACTAATAACTTGCAAGACATCTTAGTTATAGATCAAATGGCCACTCAAAACCTTTTCTTGAACTGCACATTTATTAGAAGTAGGCTTAGTAGAAACATGTCCACATTTGAAGCTACAAATCTCTCCCATAACAGTAAGACCTACTTACAAAACGGCAGGAAGACCTGGGAAAAAAAAACTTTGAAACTACAAATTAACTAAGGCTTGAAATCAACCATGGCTCAAAAATCCTTATCTGGTTTGCTTCTGTTTATGTTGAGATGATGGTTATGATGATGATAATGGTGATCATAAGAAGACATGGAGCTGCTACTCTCACCAATGTCCTTTTCGTTATTCATCTCTTCCTTCTGCTTGTTCGACAATAAAAACTGCGGTGTTGATTCGTAGTAGCCGGAGGAATGATCCGGCTGTGGAGGCACAACAGAAGGAAGCTTGGAGAGGAGTGCTTCAAGGCTGCTCATAGATGGTGTAATCTTTAATAATGGCTTACTTGAGTGATCATAGAACTGAGGTGCTGGTGTTGGTGTAGTAGCATGGAAGGGCCAAGTTTCTTCGACTTTGAAGGGAAATGCTGAAGATAATGGGTGTGGTAGAAGGACACCAGGGATGCTTTCAAGATAGCTGAATTTCTTTCTTAATAGAACAACATAGCTCAGGTCCTCCACTACCTTGAATTCCACCAGTGAAAACCCAAAGCAAAGCTTAAGAGTGATCGAAAACTGATGAATACTGGGATGATCATGATCAATGTTGTGTGTGTGTGTGTATGTGTATGCTTATGTTGGAGAGAGAGAGAGAGAGAGAGAGAGAGAGAGAGAGAGAGAACCTTATGAACAGATCCTAATTGCACAACACCTTCTCTAACAGCAATCAAAGCAATGGTCTGCAAGGTTTTTGCTACAAATTAGAGTTGAAATTCTCAAATTCTCAAAGTGAAGAAGGGGTATAGTGCTTTTATATCAACCTTTATACCAGACTGAAACTGAGCTTCCCATGTCCTTGGATGCTGTAAGCAAATGAAAATTTCATTAAGGATCCAAGATTTCTAAGTAGAAATATATGAAACAAAAAGCATAAGCTAGTGATCTGAATAAGAATTCACTTACTGAATCTCCTGTGTTTTGCCATGTAGACAAGAAATTTATTTCTTGATCACTAGGATCCTTGAATACCCATTTATGACTATGATCAGCAGCAACTTTCCCAATCAAACTGCAAACAACACCATACCAACTTGTTTGGAAACAATAGAAGAGCTACACAACAATGTATATATCTTTTGCTTACCCTTCTCCATAGTTGTAGATTTCATGGGACATCTTGAAGAAAATCTCAGGTTGCAAGCCTTTAAGGTGTTGGAATTCACCATTGTTGTAAACGGATGACCCGGCACAATCACCGGGATCGATCTCGGCTGCTGAAGCAGCAAAATTGCAGAATCCATCCTCCCAAACCAATATCCTAGCATACATGAACATCAAGGTATCAAGGAAGTGCAATGACTATAAAAGTAATATGCACTATAAAATTAGGTCTGTACCAGTTCCTCCTGTTTCCTCTTGATCTATCATAAACTCCTTGAATATCCCATCTGTTAGAAAGACATGGAGGGATCCAATTAAGAAATTAAAAGAAGAAAAAAAAATTCATAATTTGGCTATGTGGGTTTTTTTTCCTATGGAAACTATTTGTAAAATTTCTTGTTCTAAACAATTAAATGTTTTGAATCCTCACTTGGGTGGTGGGTAGTTTCTGGGCAAGATCCTCCAAAAGACTGCATAAACCCATTGAGAGTTGTCATGAGAACACAAGCTTCTCAAGGTGTATTGAAGGAGATGTGCAACAGCTAATGGATTGAAGTGTTCCTCCATCAATTGATCTTTTGGGATTAGAAAATAAACCTATCTACTTTTTTCTCTACTATACTACGATTCTATCTGCATAGGAAGAATGAGAAACAACATCCTAATCTCTCATTGTATTTGTAAAGGCCAACAACAGATGTACACCTGTGTTTGGAGCTGATGTGTACGTCTATACACCGTCTGGTCCAGACGATGAAACAGAGTGCTCCAGATGATTTGAGCTCAAAAAAAATCCTACAGTTGTACCTCTCTTTCTCTCTCTCTCATGAGTCCACCCTTTCCCGGTTCGTCAACTGTCTATTTTCAATTACCCCACCGTTCAAACTGTTATCCCAACTATAAGTTCTCAGTATGAACACATCAGCAGTAGATCTCTCTCTCTCTCTCTCTCACACACACACACACATTACCCAATTCTGACACACCAAAGGTATTCTACTCATCTGGTTCCAGGATGTATGTAATTGACTATTGATTATGTTTAAACGCAGACATATATACACCAAATGCTAACACTGTTCACTGCCTTTGAGGTCATATATACTGTTTTAACATACTTCACACTCCCACACATAGGTGTACATATACAAATATATACAACCAAGAAAAGAAAGAGAAGCCAAATAGCTCAGTAAGAGTAGAGATGTTAGAACAAGTGTAACAAAGATACTCTCAGGTTCTGGAAAAAAAATAATGACCAAGTAAGAGAGCTTTCAGAGCAGAGATAGGCTAAGATATAGCTTTCATTTCCATCATCCTGACACAAAAGAAGCTTGACATATCATTACACTTTTTGACCGTCCATTAAGAAGTCCTTACAAGTAGTAGGGTAAAAGATGTATGGAAATTTAAAAAAAAAAAAAAAAACCACCATAATGCATGTTAAATTTATTACCCAGCATTTGTCTCCTTCATCCATTGACAATGACAGACATTACCATCTTCATAATTTTTTTTTCTTTGGCTTCTTCCTAAGAAGGCAAGAACCCAATTGAGAGAGAGGGACTAATTTTGTTATTGAAGTTTTATATTACAGAATGTGCATGAATGTACAACATGTTAGGCAGAGTGAAACAGTAATGGTAGCGACAGTCTGATGTGGTGATGTAAGCAAAATAGGATTGTTACAGGAGTTTTATAAGATATATTATGGTGGTGATGGTGGATATATAATTATATTGGGTTATATTATTTTGTAATTTTTTGTTTTTAGTATTCAAAGAGTGTAGCAATGTTATATGGGGACAAAAAATAAAAAATAAAAAGAATTATATGGGGACAAAATGGGATCAAATTGGAGAAATGGGATGGCAGGGAAGGATGGCTTGGTCAAGATAACTGGTGTGGTCTGCCCCATCCTTTCTTCAGATAAATGGAATCTCTGATGCTCATCCCATCCTTCAAAATCTCACTTGACAATTAAAAGAATATCTTCAAATTGGATGGATGCATGCATGCTTTTCCTGTGAAAAGAACAGGCCAAAGATTACATTTTTTTAGTTTGGAATGTTTGTTTTAAGTACAAGTATGTATGGTTTGCCTTTGCCTTTCACTAATAGTAGGTTTTGTTTCTTTGTACCTCATAAAACCCTAAATCAGTAACCTCTTTTTATGGTTAGTCATCCCTACCAACCTGAGAACTCCTTTGTATACATAAATGGTGCAGGAGGGGATTCCACTTTCCAGTACTAGTGAAAAATAGAGGGGAGAGAGGAAAAGGAAAACTGATTTAGAGGAAACAAAAGAAATGTAGTAAGGTGTAATGGACCATTTTCGAAAGACAGGGTTTTGTTTTGATGTTCGGCTTTATGGGTATTCTATTTCTTGATTATTTGGCCCTTTACTTTTACTAATATAACCTTAATGGAGGGTTGGAAGTCCAGTGTTGAAAGAGCTGCATACCCTCAATCCAACCTTGCCATTTAAAAAAAAAAAAATTTGTAAGAGATTTGGAGGCATACCTGCAAAGCAAAACGCCCAACAACACATGGATGAGCGAGAGCATGGTGTAAAGGATCGGCCAATCCAATTCGGAATCAGCTCGAGATGAGTCATGATCCCAAGCTGATCCCTAATTTATTAAAAGTTTTCTAATTCGGTTTCACGATCCCAAGCTGATCTCTAATTTATTAAAAGTTCCTTGACTCGGTTTTGGACAAGTCAGATTGGACAACACCCTCAAAAAGTATCTTCTTAAAATAAAAAGTTGGACCATGTATTAGATCAACCGATCACGAATCCAACACGGAGTTTAAGCACTATGTGAGGGGGGGTCAATTGATCCGAACCATCGAATTGAAAGACCAAGTTTAGGCCACAAACCTTATAGTGAAAATAATATAATAAATGGTCTCCATCCATATTTCTCGGTTTCCACATTTACGATTGTCCATTAACCAGAAACTTTCCTTTTCTACTTTCTCCTTTCTGACACAGTTTCACTAGTTAAAGAAGCTTGAAAATCAAGTTAGGATGAACTAGTAGCATGTTATTGACTGTAATTCTTGATCAAAGTTGATTGCATGGAAGTTTTGCTTTTAAAAAATAAAAAAATAACCTATTCCAACCAGTTCTTGCAGGGACAATGATGTAGACCTTTTGATTCTCACTGCAGTCAATTCTATTCAGTGAGAAATCCTGACATGATATAAGAGCATATCTTGTCAGTAAAACAAGACAGAAGAATTAAAACAAGTAAAAAGATTGAGCAAATCAATCCCACTACAGAAGCATGAAGAGGAAGGAGACTCTTAATCAATCCGTTAGTCTCCTTGAGTTCTCTCATGTGTACAAAGAGTTTTATGTGATTGCAGTAAAGATGATGAAGTGGGTTGGAGATGGTATCTTTTTTGCATTGAAAGGGACTTGCAATCATAGAGAAATGGAATAGGCATCTAAGCTTTATGGGTAAATGACAACAGAGAGTGAGATATGTGGGACATGTGATCCATCACACAAAGCTGACGATCTTTTTCTTCTTAATTACTCACCTACAACTCTACTTTTCTTCTAGGGCATGTTTCGGGTTGCTTCTTGAAAGGAGAAGCGATTCCTTTAAACTAGATTCTTATGAAGCATTTCATAAGAATTGCTACGTGCTTTCAAGTTAGATTTGTAAAAAGTTTATGTAGAATAGGAAATCTAGTGAAGATAACACGAGTAAAATAGGTATTTTAAAAGTTTTCAAGGGGCGTATAAGACCATAAGATATATTTCATTAATACCTCAAACTGATTCCTGCAAGAAAACGTGATTTCAAAAGCAGAAAAGAGTAGCTTACAAAAATATCAACATTTGAATGAAGCAATGAGGTTTACCAAACACTTATTTATTTATTTGAAGCGCTTTTGGACTCAAGAATCACTTCTAGAGTCTGAAGAAACAATGCCAAATAGGGTCGTAAATGAGCCAAGCTGAGCTTTGTCCAACTCGGCCTAGATAAATCTCTAGCAACTAAGGCTCGTAAAAAGTTCGGCTTATACAAAAACTACTCGTAAAAAAGCTTAGATTAGTACAAATGCATTAATATTATAATTGATAATTATTATTATATGTAATATAATATATCAATATTTCTGTTTAATATTAGTACATAATATAAGATATATGAATACAAACGTATAATCTCATATACAAACTGAGCCGAGCCTACTCAAGCTCATTAAGATAATGAGTTTTTTTTCGGCTTAGGCTCGCTAGCCTATTTATAGAGCTCAAGCTTGGCTTATACAAGCCAAGTTCAAGCTCAAGCTTGAGCCGAGCTAGCTCAGCACGTTGACTGCCCTAATTCCAAACACACCTTCAATTAAGCTAAAGCTGAACAAACACACATACACACACAAATGGGTTCATGGCTTAAGTAGGTAATAGATGCTCTTTGTTCTTGAGCAAAGTTGGAGATAAGCATCCTTGTTTTAGGCGTAGAAACAACTGATTTGACGATTTCTACGGACTACGGTTCACCCTTCCCCAAGAGTCTGCAACCTAATTTGTCTGAAATTCCCCATCCTATGCCTGCTGCTGCTATGATAAAAGAGAGGTGGTGACCCACAAATCGAGCAGTCGCAATTGATCAAGACCGTTCGATCAGTACATGACGTGGCCATAGTCCCAAAAGAAAATCATTGCCAATCAGAAGGAGGAGAAAGATTGGACAAAATACCATTGTACGGAGAAGACAATCATCCAATCCACCACCCATCTGTTTGCATGTTGTGGCGCTATCGATGGGCCCCACAAAATTCACTTATAATTTTGCTTTTATTTATTTTACCACTAAAAGATTTTGTACTTGTAGTGTACAATAGACCTGGCTTTACGCTGAATAGTCTCCATCTCTGAGAAGATAGATACCAAAGGGAAGATCAGCTGCACACTTTTGTCAAAAGCTTTCCTAACCGGAGACAGCTTCCTCAGTCCTCCACATGGTACACTCCACGCCTTAGACAAGGACTACTTGTGCATTTACAATTGCAATTTCATCCACAACAACACTGTTTCTGTGAAGACTTTTAACAATATCAATGAATCAAAACACTCAACATGACTTGGTGAATTGGGATCCTACACTTGTTAATGGACTGAGACCTGGTGAAGTAAAAACTGCAGAATTAGTACCTGATGAGTTCAAATGTTAAGAGATAAATTCACAGAATAAATGAAATGTACTATCAAGTGCTACCTACATGGTTTGCCTGAATCAACACAACTGAAGAACATAGTTATCAAGATTGAATGCTAATTTTAATCTCCTCCCCCACCCTCCCAAAAACAACAATAAAATAAATAATAACCTGTAGATTCGAGTGCATGAGTTCTTTCATAAATTTTTTTAAGTTGCAATAGTATCTCACGGATTATCTAAATCTGCTCATTTTGGTTGCTTAATGTAAATATGGTTCCCCTGTTACAGATAGAGCGCCTCAAAGGCTTCCGAACAATTCCATTTAAGGGAGAAAGAAGATACTGGGTACGATTAGGTATATATTAAGGTCAAGGCTGAGCTTTTAATAGAAAAAAAAGGCAAGATTAGCAGATTCGATAATTGCATTGCTTGCAGAAGTGCCAGCAGATATAAGGGAAAGAAAATATTGCAAAACAATTAGGTGTATATAAATGCCAGGGCTTAATTTTTTGCAGAAGAAGCTTTGATCAAAGTTGATTATGCTGCTATAGGTAGGCAGGGGTAGTTAGCTAGTGAAGAGGGAAAAGTGACAACAAATATGATTCGTTAACATGAAGACACCGTGCCAATTACATTGTTAAGACATGCTAAATTGGATATCAAAAATATTTATTCAACCCAAATCATCTTGGATGATAAAAATAACCCCCATGCACCAAATTTCCCATGCCCATATAATTGGGCTAAGCTAGCCATCCATCAAAGTGCAAATTTCCCTTCAAAAGGCTTACAAATATAGGGTTTCCATTTAATAATCACAACTCTAAATTTTGCTTCATTAACAATTTCTCACCCACCAGTACTAAAATCAACACCTTAAGAACTTCCATACCATCTCCAGAAAACCTTTAATAGTCATACTCTGCTTGCTTATGCGAACACTATAACCAATTCAACGGTATGCCTCAGAACTCTTTCTTCTTAAATGCCCCAAATGGTGAGTCCTTACATCTCTTCCTAATGGGAGGGGCTCCTTAAAGAATTCATTCCTCTAAAGTTCAATTTCTTGAGGTTCTCCAAATAAGATCAGAGCAATAAGAGAGCTATCTATTATCAACACTGATTAGGAGTCAAACTTTCTTTCGGCCACTGATTCCACCACCATGGAAGCAATTATAAGGAAGAGATTCCATAAAGCGATTCAAATCTTTGGACACCAACCTTGTAATGGCTGAAAAGATGGCGGTCCAACTTTGCCATCCATCCAAAGCACCACAGAAATTGATTGCTCAATTCCATAACCTATATCCAACATATACTCCTATACAAGTACATATCATGACCCAATATCTTTACATAATTTTATAAATGTCCCCTAACCATTAGCAACTAATACTGTAATCCTTGCAGTCTGTACCATCATTTGCCAATTCTATCAAGAGTTTTATACATAGCCAAAGAGGATAAACGCCATAATGACACCATCCTTGCCACCGAGAAAAGCCATAAATGGTTCCTTCAAAGCACTTGTCCCCAAGTTCAGGGCATCCCTTTTGGTTACAACCCTTTTCCTATTAATGGAATTCTATTTTAGTCGTTTCCTTTATTTAGCAACAACTATGCAATTATATTACATTAGATAATAGCTATTTCATTACCTAAAAAGTTGTATTTCCATACTACTGTTCAATAAAATGTTTCATATGGTATTTTTTTTTTTCAGCTTTTGTGGTTCAGCAATTTTTTTTCCATATAGAAGTCACTTGATACAAGTGTCACGAGGAACATTACAGATTTCAATTAATATTCAGGTATCTAATATGATGTACAGCCAATGTCATTAGGCAAGAACCTAACGAGCAACCAGTTCCAAAGCCTAGGCACGTTTAGGTGTCGTGACACATCTGGGCACTGCAATTCATCTCAAGCCCAAGGCTAAATATGAACCTCCTTTCCCATTAAGCCCCTTAATGATAATATCAAAGTAACTAAGCAATCGTCTGCTTTCTATTCCCTCAACTAAATACTAATTTCTGTAGCACTGTTCATTCATATTTATTTGGATAGACATGACCATTTCCTTCCTTAGAAAAGCGATTTCTTGAAGAATTTGGGATGATTGTTGCCCTTCTTTAGGCATCTCACTCACATTAACTACCTTTATCTCATTTCTTTCCATGACACCCAAGATATATCATCTTAAAAAATTTCCTTATATCCCTACAAAGTTATCAGTTGTTTCCCAATACCAAAATGACACTTCTTTTTTTTCCTCAAATAGTGACATTGTTCTTTTCGTCCATCTTACTAGTTATTCCTCTATTCATTCTAATGCTTCAGCTTTGTTATCATATGACGCTCTTTCCATGAGTTCAACCATAGTATTCTTTCAATAATCAAATGCCAGGAAAACAGCAACATGCTACCAATCCGTTAAAAGTACAGATACAAAATTTTAGTTATTTTCCAGTATTTTCCTCACCCATTAGTCTCTCATAAATTCACTTATTAATCATTTTCGTTTTATTTCTTGAATCACCCACTATATTGCATGGAGTACCTATGGGGAGAACATCATTCATTTCGTCAAAAGCTCCTTCATTGACAATCCAATACCACCTTTAGAATTCAAACACAGTCGAACCAAATTGTGTTTCATCATACTACAGGTAATCAATTTTTGTTATACCAAGAGAGATCACACTAAACCATACATAAAGCAATCAAGCATGCCTATATGAACAAGTTAGGATTGACAATACAAACTCTATTCTCCATCAGCCTATCAAAAGCCACATATTTTAGTTTATTAGTTGTTTTTACATTTTTTGTCACCAACTCCAATCAAGTTCTATTCTACCTTCCCCTCATTGTTTTAAAGCTTTCCACACACCAACTCATGCTTACTACCAATTTTTCTGTTGGCTTTTTTACCAAGGCGAAACCATCTCAATCACTTTTATCTCCTTTTATCCCCTGTTAATGCGAATCAACCACCACAGGCCTTCTTCTTTCTTTTTTTTTGATAAGTTATGAATTATATAAAAGAAGGGAATAAAAAGGAAAAACAAAATACATGAAAGTCCTAGCTGGAGAGACTCTCTCTAGCAATGGCCAAAAACCAAATTCACAAAACTACAAAAACCCAAACCGTGGAAGGCAACGCCAAACCAAGATCACCAAATACATCAAGCCTCCTCTTGTATCATCTCCAACTCCGAGATCCCCTCGAACATGGTAGTCCTCCCCATACCTCTCCTAGCCAAATCCTCAGCCGCCGAGTTGGTCCCCTGAGACACTAGATGGAACGAGATATTCCAGTCTCTGCAAAAGGACCGTGCTAGACGGACAAGATGTGAGAATCGCCAAGGACACTGCTCAGGTTGCCCTATCCAATCAATGATAGAAGAAGAAGAGCACTCTACGATCAAGTCCCGGAATCCCTGCATCCTAGCGATCCTCAGCCCAGTCACCAAGGCCACCA
>JAUPMG010000017.1:11973247-11995282 GCA_031762675.1 Pachysandra terminalis | reverse complement strand
TACTGGGGATGAGTAAACAAGCAGAAGGTTAGGGCAAAGAGAAAACATGCATGATTAGAAATCAAACTTAGTAATAATATGCAAAACCTTTGCAAGCTTGACCAAGATAACTATTTTTTATCAGCTGAAATTATTCATAAGAGATAAAATGATAAACTACTATTCAGATCATAAATGTAAAAATCCAAAACCTTTGTCATGATTATTGAATAGCCAAAGTGCAGAAACAATAAGTCACCAAATAAATGAATAATTATGACATGATATTCAGCAAACAACAATTATTCAAAAGTTACGATAAGTGAGTGAAATAAATCACATTTTGAAGGAAAAAGTCGCTCCAACTTGACCAGATACAGGCAATAATATCAAATGAATAATAAAGGTGGGGGCATTTTCACTTAAACACTACCAAATATTACTTAACAAAGACAATCTTTCTCTCATTCATAAAACTTCAGTTCTCCAAAAGGATTGTCTTCAGTCATTGCTCTCCAAGAGATCCCCAAGCTTCCTCAAACAATACAGATAGATACATTTTGTTCATGTGGTACTTCCAGATCATAGTTGCTTCAAGCAGATTTACAACTTACAGGAAAAACTTCTGAACTACCAATCTCAAGCAACATGTGGTTAACTGTAGATATCATTCCTGATGGGTTGGAATGGTGGAATTGGATCCACGTTGCCTCCCCCAACTAGTTGGGATAAGGCATTATTTTTTTTTTTTGCTGATGATCTTTACTCACGCATGTCACTATTTGAGGAGTATTCAGATCATTTCATATGGTCAACATCATTTGTACATATACCACATTACAAAGGTTCACCAAACATGGTAAGAGTTTGTCTTTGCTGCACCAAATGTGGCATAAGAATGAGCCAACCATGACGTGCCCCACATTTTAAGTAATATTTTATCATCTTAATGGAACGGAAGACAATTCCTGTCCTGGTACTGATAACAAAATAAGTTTTGATCGCCCTAGCCAAAGGATATAATACTATTGTATATAATCTCACACAAATCACAATCATTGTCAACCATGCTGGCCAGAATGGCAAGCAAAAACATAGTGCTTGCCGGCACGGCATGGCACAATTAGCTGCCATGCTGTGCCTATTTTTAAGGACCCCAGGGCCCTCGCGTCACGTGGCCCATGACACAGCTGGGCCAGCAAGTTGTACACCCCTATCCACGGCCTGATCTCTTTAGAAGACCCAAATAACCATATGTAGCCATTATCTTTCAAAAATTGATAGCTTGACAACCCTAGATGAGAAACCAAAATTCGGTGACCAGCTTTCTCCCAATTGCCCAACAATATTATTAAAATCCTGAAGGCTTGCAAAAATAAATAAATAAATAAATAATCGCCTCATCATTTGTGATAAAGGAAAGAAAAAGGCAAAATGAAGCCAGCAACTGAAGGATCTGGACATCTATAAGAGCATCCACATGGTTAAAGGTACCTTGCATATTGCAACGGCACACATAAGACAAAAACTTCAACCAAACAGAAACAGAGCTCAGCTTTCAGATTTAAAGACAATGCACCTTCCCATGCACGACAAATTATACAGTAGTCATTAAGCATCACATTCAAAGAGAACATGTTCAGCTTCCACCTTCAAATACCCTCGCTATAGGGCCTGATCAAACATGAAGAGGACCCCACTACACCTTGTATAGTGGGCTTCAATTGTGATCTTTCTTCCACTACCATTGAGTGAGAGATTTACCTAAGTAAATGGGTACTGATAGATCTACTGTGTCAAAATTAACACCAAGTATAGTAGAAAACCATCTAAATCAAGTATAAGATTCAAATCGTTAACATTTAAATAAATCACTTACCAGAAAAAGAAAATATGCATGATTATCTTGATTTTCTAATTCCAAATTCTGCTAAATCAGGACTAATCTCAGGTGTCCACAGCATAATAGTCTCATACCATCAATATCATATATAATTGTCATGGTAAATCCTCCCTACTCCATCATACGATTTTTGGTCAATATCATAAAGGTTACCTCAGAACAAGTTAGAAATATAAATGATTGATTTTCTAGGGACTTTTGCAAGTCATAGTCCAAAAATATGATATTGGCTCTCCTCATCTCAATTGCTTCAGATATAAGCCTGACATGACTCTTCCAGATTTAGTCGTACATAACCTCTAAACTGACTTCTATTCAAATGCATTCAACAACATCATTTATCCAGCATTAGTATATGAAATTTCATGAAAGAATAGTGTTGTATGGCTTCATTCATCACAAGCACATTACAGTTCTACTTGAATTTATTGGTATTGATATTTACTTGTTAAAGAAAGAGAAAAGAACGAAACATAATGAAGCGATATCTATTGCTTATCTAATGTTCATTACTACATGGGTCACCAAAAGTAACTTTTTTTCCATAATATACAACAAGGTAGGTTAATTGAGGTATTAATATCAAAGTTAAATTAAGCTCTTTTAACTTAAACTAATGCTGAAGATAGAAGATCAATATGAGTAAGTGCATGAAGAGAAATTTGAAAGTTGTCCTAAAAGTAATAATTTAAATAACTAATTAAAGAAGAAACATGGCAGGTAAAGTAAGAATTTTTAATGTATACTACAAGAATGCACTAAACTTAACAATACTCTGTGTGTGTGTGGGTGGGCTATATGACGAATAATGAAGATAAGCTCAAAATAGAAACGTAAAAATGTACGGTAAGGAGATAGAAATGAATGGCATACAAAGAAATCCTGAAGTAGCCCCAATACATTGAGAAAAGTCGACACTTAACAGAAAATATTGCTATACACAAGTCAAACGGCCACAGAAAACTCATGTATCCAACCCCACCAAACTAAATGGAGAAGGTCCCAAAGATGGCAAGGGGAAGAAATGGGTGATATAGGTTGGGAAAGTTAAGGAAACACAGATTTTAACAAAAAAGCACGGAACTTGATTGGTAAGGGTAGAGGAATATGATCGCTTATGCCTCCCACAGCTAGTTACGAAAGGGTTTTTTTATTTTTATTTTTTTACTGATGGTAGTTGGGAAAAGGCACTTCTGCTGCTAATGATGGAATACATGGGAAAAGAGAAATCCAGTTTGTCCAGCCAATTTAGTTTCTTGAGAAGGGACAATGTAGCCAATCTAGCCCGTCCATTTGATAAGGGACCCTCTTGATATGCAACATGAATATGATATCCGCACAACCCTTGTAAAAAAATTATTACTTTTCCGAGGTTAAAGAAAAAGGAGTTAACAAAAGGGGGCTTCTTAAGCCACATTGTCATAGGCCAACCTTGTGCATGTGCAACTGTCTGTGACCCATAGTGGGCACACAGCTTGGCCCGACAAAGTAAGCTTTAGCCATGTGGCCAACTCATGGTGAGCTTTTAGGAGGGTTTCATGGCATATAGGTGCCTTGACGTGGGCGGAGTGCTCAGGCTGCTGGAGACAAATTGCTGATTAGTTAATTGGGCATGTGGAGCCCGTATGGTTTTGAGGGCATGGAGCTCAACCAGTGAAGTGTTTGGCATCCAGGTCAAATCTAGTGCGTAAAGGAGAATGAAACAAGCACGCTAGTTTAAACGGTTCGTTGAAACTCCATCCAAAACTCTGAAAAAAAAATGTACAAATGCGTGATTGCATCAATAGAAATGATGCTTCCTCCTAACAAAGGATTAAATGGTTAATATTCTCTTTAAAGAGGGAGTGGTACTTGACTCCCCTATTTACGAGTGCGCAAGCAGTATGACACAAGTGCTAACATATGAACTTGAGGACAAGCTTTAGCCTTCTATAGGAGTTCTCCAAGGTTTCCTAGGGTTGATGGTGCATCGTGAGACGATGCTAGATTACTATAGTTGATGGTAATGTGAAATATATTACAGGTAGAGGCTTCCTATGCCTTGTGGTCCTCACATGCAATATGTACACTTGGATCGGTATAGATCATTGAGATGGCCATCACTTGGCAATTTAGACCTCAATCGGGCTTGTGTTTTTGCTACACTTAGGTTCAGTCAACTCCACAGGATCGCGTAACATGGTAGAAATTATTTTCAGACAACGCTACTTAGATACAATTGCTGGTTTATAATTGGCACGACAAACTGTGCTACTTTTGTGTGGGTGCTATGTGATGGAGTTGCCTGTATTGGCTAGGGCATGGGTCAAGGAGTACATTATGGGCAGTATGTTACAATGCTTGGCATGGTTTTAAATTTCAACTATAGCCAATATGTATCAGTTTTGACCAAGGTTTTAAATTTCTATTTCGCCTATCATTTTGCTAGGCGGGCCTGGAGAAATTTTGCCAATATTTCGTCCATATTTTGGCAAAATTTGGATATACCGCCAGTATTTCTCCATGTTGCAGAAAGAAAAATAGCAACATTTCACCGCAGCATGCCGGCGAAATTTAAAACCTTGGTTTTGACAGAGACTACAAAACCTAAGAATCGATATATGTAAATGCTTAATTAATGCACTCTGATTTCTCTTTCTATCAATCAATACATACCAGTACCAAATATGTATCAGTTTCAGCAAGGTTTGAAATAGAGACTTCAATCCATGATACTCAGTGTGGGGGCTCTTTAAGGATCCATGGTTGCTTGAAGGATGCTGCAATGATCCTATTACTAGGGTTATAAAATGTCAGACATCGGGCCAATGATCGGCTTGGTCAAGGGCCTTGGTCGCACAATGGGCATGTAGGACTCCTAGCAATTTGTTAACTTGTCAATCCATCAGGTGCAGCTAGGGTCAAATAGGCAGTGTTTGCCAGCTTTGATTAGACGAGGATCACAAAGCCAAGGGGTTGATCCATTACATGGAAAGTTATGAAACCGTGACAACGTAATGGGTGAGTTCCAAGCTGAGTCTTGGCATGTGAAGAAGGATGATATAGAGCAAGACTGAACACATGAACCAAACAGCAATCCCAAACTCATCTGCCAAATAAAAAGTTTGTGAAACAAAAATTCCTAACCAGACCAACTTATTCGAGATACTCATGAAAGCAATACAGAACAAAAATGAAAAAACAGGGAGCAGCGAGTCTTGATGTTAGATATGCACCTCAGAACGGAGATACGGAACGGATACAGCTGTAAAAACAAATCCTGCAATGATGTAATAAGAAGGAGGCCTGCCCTTGATGTGTGCCGGGATAAGCTTTTTGTTAGTTCCGAGTTTTATGTTGAACTCAAGAATCTTTGAATCACGAAGAACTTTAACCAAAGCAGTATCTCCAGTATATTTTTGAGAGACAAGGTAACTAAAGCCTATACGCTCTCCATGCCTAAAAGGAACTGCACAATCACCAACGAAGAAAGTAAGTACAATACGTACATGCAACTGATAATACTTGTAACTACAAGTTGTAGACTCCATGAAAAACGTAATCAATTACCAAATAGTGCAAACAAAAGCTCTACCAGTGTTTGCCATTTTGCCGCATGTCGAAGAAATCTGGCGATGTGTCGTCATTCCAAGCAAGGGCGATGCAAAATCTGGATGTAAATCGCCAGATTTCATTTTTCCCCTCATGTTGCCCATGTCACTGACATGTGGCGACATAGGGTAAACAATTTTGAAAAAGTTTTAATGTCGCATGTGTGGCTCAACATGTGCGACATTTTGATATAAAAAGGGGATTTTGCCCAAAATGTTGACAGAAACCTGCGACATTTTGAGAGAAATCCTCATTTCTTCTCCCATTCTTGAGATTTCTTCAAGGCTTGAAGGGTAAAATCCATATTATTTACTTTTTCCCACTTAATTCTTGTGCAAACACTATGGATTTAATATATGATGTCTAATGACACCTGATCTACAAATGGATGTCATTAGTTTTTTTTGAGAAAATATTTATATTATTTAATTTTTTAACCAAAAATAATAATAAGAAATATATTTAATAATATTTAAATAGCATGTAAGAGTCCTTATGTAGTATATTAAATAATAAAATTGAGCAAACACAATTTTGACATTTTATGTTAGTAAATATTATGTTTAATTATTCTGTGAAATAAAAAGATTTTAAAAATTGAAAACTTTTGAAATAAATATCGTATATTCGTATGTTAGTAAATATTAACTATTAAACTGTTTAATTATTCTGAAAAATAAAAAAACAATTGAAAGTTTTTTAAATTAATTGATAAAATTTTAAATAAATTGAAATAAATATTGTATGCTAGTAAATATTTACTATAAAACTGTTTAATTATTCTGAAAATATATATATATATATATATATATATATAAATAAATTGAAAAAAAAATGTAAAAAAAAAAAAGAAATTATGATATAAAATCATAAGTATATAACTATTATATCAGTGTAAATAATTGACAAAATTTAAAAAATAAAGAAAACGTGGAAAAAAAATTGGAAAAAAACAGCAACATAATTAATATGAATAACTTATTATAAATGAAAATTTTGATTATTGTTCTTTGGTTTTTATGCATTTCTTGTATGGTTACATTCAACAGGCTCATTTCAGATGTGGCAAGCAAGAGGCAAGAAATCAGTTGGCAGCACGGGGTTATGTTTGATAATAAGTCCCAATGCAGTTGCAACCACATCATGAAGAGTGGGGGTGTGACATGACTTAAACAACATATAACCCACAGATACAAGAATGTCCAGGATTGTCCCAAGGAGGCTGCTTGTGTAAAGAGGCAGATAGCTGATTATTTGGACGAAGGTGGTACACTTAAGAAGGACACGAAGCAACAGAATGAGAGTGTTCGTCAGAAAAAGAGGGAACCACCTCGCCAACCAACAGATGATGATGATGATGATGGCATTACATATCCTTCTATTGTGTCACGGAGCAGGAATGATTATAGTATTGCGTTGTTGTTGCAAGAGTTTCAGAGGAGAGAGGAGGTAAGATAACGATCTTATGGAGCAGAATCTTCTAGGGCAGGGCCATATGAGCCAATAGAGGGTGGGAGTGGGGCAGGGTCTTCTAGGGCTAGACCACCTTTACAATGCAGCCGGAGTACAAAGACGCCAGATCCACTCATTGTCCCATCTGTTTACAAATCTTTGATTCCAAGCAAAAGCGCCTCAAGGATGTCTGGAGTGGAGGCAATGTTAGGGATAAGATGGGCCGATTTATCTCTATATTCTTCACTTTCAGCCACATCCCAACCAATGCAGCCGCTTCTCCACACTTCAAGAATATGGTGGATGTGATACAGAACAAGGTTTAAAAGTCTCGGAACCAAGCCAGTACCGGGCGATCCAGATCCGAATCCGGTACAAAAAGTTCACCGCTCTTAAAAAAAAATTAGATCGGTTGGACCGGCAGTACAGATCAAGACCGGCTAGTACCGGACCGGTCCAGATCGATACTGGTCTGCAAGGTTTCAAGGATCGGACTGATCCGGTCAGTATCTGGATCAGCCAGGACCGGTCCAGTCCCAAGCCACAATACAATAGCTGTATCGTGAGGCTTTGGATTGGACCGGTCCAACAGATACTAGTATGGACCGGACAGTATAACCAATCCAGTGATCGGTCCAACCGATCCAGAGTTCTTGCTTTTAAATAAATTAAACAGTTCAGATCGGTATCAATTTGGGCCGGTCCAAACTGATACCGCCGGTTTGGCCGATCAAAAATAAAAAATAAAAAAATTGGACGACCCATTTTTGGACCTGATCCGGACCGGCCAGTATCGCCTATCTGGACCGAGACCGATCCGGCCCCCGATCCCGAGACTTTAAACCTTGTCGGTCTGGACCGTCTAATTTATAAATTTAACAAAAAAAACAAGTTGGAATCAGTTGTAGCGGTGATCGGATCGGTTGTTGTACCATCCGGTCCGGTCCGGTCCAAACCCTCACGATACATATGTTGCATCGTGGCTTGGGACTGGATCGGTCCTGACTGATCCCAGTACGAACCGGATCGGTCTGATCCTTTAAACCTTGATAATTGATACAGGAGTCTAGGAAAGGAGTGCTGCCCTCCACTTTACATGAGATTTTGGGAAAGTATTTAGAACAGGAGGAGGCAGAGATCAATGATAATCTGAGGCCCCACTGGAAGGGCGTTACTATAATGTGTGATAGGTGGACAGGGTCCAAGAGACTTTCTATCATCAACTTCATGGTCTATTGTAGAGGCAGAGCCGTTTTTCTGATATTCTGAGGCCCCACTGGAAGGGCGTTACTATAATGTGTGATAGGTGGACAGGGCCCAAGAGACTTTCTATCATCAACTTCGTGGTCTACTGTAGAGGCAGAGCCGTTTTTCTGATATATTACAGGGTTGTTGAAGAATGTGATTGATGAGGTGAGGAGGCAAAATGTGGTTTAGATTGTCACCGACAATGGTAGTGCATTTGTAAAGGGAGGGAAGACATTGATGCAGAGATAAGCCTTTATTGGACGTTGTGTGCAGCACACTGCATTGACCTAATGTTAGAGGTCATTGCTACACGACTTACCGTACTCAGTGTGTTGGATGATGCACGAACGATCACGAATTTCATAAATAACCATGCATATGTCTTGGCCAAGATGAGAGAGGCTTGTCGTGGGGACATAGTCAGCCCTGGCATCACTGGTTTCGCTATGAACTACATTGCTTTAGAAAGCATCCTAAAGAACAAAGCAGGTTGAGGGCTATGTTCACCTCTAAAGATTGGGCCGGTTGCACAAATAGTAGAACTGTTGTAGGTAAGAAAATTGAAGACATTATAGTGAATGCCTCTGTTTGGGAGAAGGTTCAAGATTTAGTTAGCCTCCTTGAGCCCATGTATAGAGTACTACGAAATGTGGACATGGACTCCACTCCTACCAAGGGGTCCATATACGAGTTAATGTGGGTCATGAAGGATCATATTAGACCTACAAACCTCAGGTCATATAAATGGGTTCACAACATTATTGAGAGCTGCTGGTACAAGACACTTCTCCATCCCCTTCACGAGGTTGGTAAGTGCTTTATTTTCAAAGTCTAGTGCTTGTTGTTTTTATTCTTTTTCGAATTGGAGACTTATAACTACACTTGTACTTGCTTTCAAACAGCATATTATTTGAATCCTATGTACCATTACAACCATAGACTAGGGTCAAATTCCGAATTGTTGGATGTCGTTCATGCTGTTTATGCATAGATTGGGGTCAAATCCCAAGTTCTTGGATGTCGTTCATGTTGTTTATACGAAATTGGACCCAAAGTCAAAGACTAAGGGATTGTTTGGAAATGAGATAAGATAAATACCAATTGGAAGAGTTTTCAATTCCCTACTTTTTTATAAAAACAACTCTATAAGCACTTTTGTTTTTTTTTTAGTTGATTATGTTTAGAGACGCGATTGGTTCATTTGACCAGGATGAAGCCATGGATGCAAGGAAGAAGATGATGCCATGTAAGTTTAACTTTTAAATTAGATTACAAGACTGATAAATTTTTAAAAACTCGCTTCTTGGAGGCTAGTATTTATTATTTAACACGGGTGGGATTATAAATTTGATGGACAGGTGAGTGGTGGCTTATGTACGGCACCAGCGCCCCCACGCTTCAACCATTAGCTATCCGTATGTTAGCTCAGACTCCCTCTTCATTGACCTGTTAAAGGAACTGGAGCACATTCACGGTCATCCACACAAAGCAGCGCAAAAGATTGGCATACCAAAAACTTCAAAAGCTTGTATTCTACCACTACAACGTCCACCTGAGGATGAAGCAGTTGGAGGATGAGAGTGGTGGTTCAATACCTCAGGACCCAGTAGATATGGTTGTGGAGACCATAGACAAGGAAGACCCACATTATGAATGGGTTACGAGCTCTGAGTTGGACAAAGCCGACAAACGACCTAATGCTGAGATTTCCAGACATGCTGCGGACTTGGGTATTAATGTAGATGAGGTCATAGAGACCGAGGTTAGATATGGGGGCTCCTTCAGCAGAGCCATGCTGATCGCCCCGTCACCCACACGTTCTAGTGGTGCTAGTAGTGGGTCTGGGAATGGGGGAGTTGGTGATGATGATGGCAATGGCAATGGCGATGGCGATGGCGATGGCGATGATGATGATGATGATGATGATGGTGTTGATGATGACAACGACGATGCCCAAGGAGGCACGAATGGGGGCGAAGGTGGTAGTGGGATGTCGTCTTTTACAGGAGAGAGTTGCTTTGATTACGCTACACAGGATACAGATCATGGTGCACCACCTCCACATGGTAAAGCCAACCAACCTTCTCAAGTTGTTCATCCACGGGCGTGGGTAGCAGGGATCTTCACCGTACCTTATGTTGGAGGATAAGGAGGGTATGGGATATTTCCAGATACCCCATACCCTGTTGCTACTGGATATGTGGATGATTCGCATACATACCCTCCTGCTGCCCCAACGGCTGTCACGGTCACTACCGTGACGACCTATTACCCCCAATACCCCCCCATGGGGGTATTGGTGTATATGACTCCTGAGGACTACTAGAGATATGTCTCTTAGTACATGGAGTAGTATCATCATATGATGTCTTGAACCCAGCATTGCAGCAATGTGAAACAAATTTATTATGGTGGGGGATAGAGCAGAGATGGGGATGATGATGCTAATGAGCCTGCCCGTCATTCACTTTAGATATAATTGGCCCATACATGCAGACTTTAGATTGATGGCACTTGAATTTTAGTCCTATGCATCTTTTAGTTTGACTTACATTCACTTTTAGTTTGATCATTGATGGCATTTCCATTTTTTATTGAGTTATCCTTTTTTAACATGTCCTATGGATGCATATGTGTCATTTACTATGCTAGCATTTATATGTTTTTACTTTTTACTTTTTAACATATGTGGAAATGTATGTGTTTATTGTTGCTTAATTAGATATAGCATCTTTTTTTTTTTGCATTTTTTTATGTATCTTGATGCATCTAGGCTTCAATTAGGCTTGTTTGAAATTTGGGGCAAAAATCCATCAAATACCCTAAGTTTCCCCACATTTCTCCTTGGTTTCCCCTTTTTTCCCCATGTCAGCAACATGTCGCCTGGGCCACCTGGCGACATCGACATGGCAAACCTTGAGCTCTAAAACATCCGATACATGTGCTCAATTGGGTGCATGTAGTGGAACAAGAGCATATGTAGAAAGACATTGATTGCTTCAAAGCTGACAGATTTTTTCTTCACAAGATTACTATGCTTGCCTCTTGCTTAAGTTGGGCAAAGATAATGAAACATCATGCATCACATTTTTAAGTTACTAGAAGATACAGACATAAACATTTTTAAGTAGTAAGGCTTATAATGCAGAACTAATAAATATTACTAATGTTTCTTTGTGAGGTACTAGGATAATGAGTCTACTACCTGTGTTTCACAGTTCAGTGTTTTAAAGAGTGAAGTTTACGCCTTACAGGTATATCCCATGATGCTCCAGTGTTGAAATGTTACTATTTTGACGGGTACCAAGATAAAATTTTGGGGGAAGTTGAAATTTCCGCCATTTCAACCACATCATCGAAATGTTGGTGACATGAAGCGATGGCAAAATTTTAAACGTGTCGATATAAAATTAATATTTATTTTTTTGTAAAAATTAATATGCTATGAAAAACTAATGTAAACCTACTGAAAAATTTTAGTATTAACAAATTTATTAATTTGATAAATTGAGTAATTATATAATTTTTTTTATTTAAAAAATAATATATATATATATATATATAAGAATATAAAAAAAAATTAAAGTTCCAAAAATATATTGACAAATAAAGGAATGTTGGAAAAGGTTATTTGACTTCTATTTTCATTTCCATTGTATATCTCTTTGTTCCATGTTGTTAACCTTGATAAATGCAATATGCCTCTATTTTACCATATTTTGAGTTATTTTCAAGCCATTGCCTCTTATTTAGATCTTTTATAAAATTTCACACTTTAATTCAATCATTGAGGCATTATTTCTCTATATTTCCCCTAAATGGTGCGCATAGCCATACTTGCCTATATATGTAGATGTATTTTTTTTTATTCTGGGTTTATTAGGTGTATTTTACTCTCATTTAAACCCCCTAGAAATTTGAAACCAAAAATCCAATTTTTCTCTCATCTCCCCCATTTTTCCCTAAGCTGGCGAAACATTTCGCAATTTCGGTGAACCACATCTATGGCTTATTTATTCCACAAAGCTCATTCTTTTCATGACTCCTTTGCTCAATTTTATTTTTTTCTTATTTATATTGATATATTATATATTTTATGGCATTACTTATTCAACATAAATGCATGCTTCTGAGACTTATGCCTCGCGTTAGGCTTGCGCTTCACGTTTTATCCATATAAAATGCCCTGTTTCACACCATAACTTTTATAAACAGTTATTTACATTTGAAGTTAATTGAACATGGGCAAGTAAGTTTCAAATATATTCTTCAAGACTGATTTTCAAAAGCTCTCAAGAACATCATCCATGGTCAAAGGCAAAAATTTGACAAAATTACCTAAATTTTGACCAAAATTCAATGAAAATGATATTAAAGTGGTTGCCTAGGTGCCTAGGCAGTTATTCAAGAGCCCAAACAACACAAGCCTAGGGAAGTTGAGCCTGGGCGACTGCCTAGACTCCAAGGCTGTATTTTTAGCTATGCAACCACCTAGTTTACTAAAACCTTATTTCATTTGAACTAAATAAGAGGGCTTTTAGATTAAGTTGGAATAGAAGCAAGTGTAGGCTTAGAAAGAGCCACGACATATATATTGTGTGCATGTGTATAGAATTTCCTTTCCAAGAAGACATGCTTATTGAGCTTTTCAAGGACAGGATCTCCAAACTTTTTTACCTTTGTATTGCCACCTAAGGGAAAGACCAAATGTTGTACAGGCTCAAGAGTGGACCTGGCAAGGCTGGATTGGCCTAAAATCCAGTTCCTTTTCAAGCGCCACACTAAACGGCTGGGCGACCACTGCACGGAAACCAAAGCAGAAAAGGGAGCGAACTCTCAACACTGAACCTAAGAATGTTGGCAAAATGAAAGATTGTATCATCCCTCACATTTTTTTTTTGTCAAAGACACCGCTTTTCTTAGACTATTTTTAAGACCCAAATTCATTGCAAAGAGTAGAGATGAATACTGACAAAGGAACAAAGAAAAGGCCAGGTGCTATAAAAACTAAGAATAGACCACAATAGAGAAAGCTATAAAAGACTACACCCCTAACACCTATACACGTACCCGCATCCAAGAGCACTCCAATCCATGTAACACAGGTTTCATATAATTCAAAATATCTGCATATATATTCTCTCTTCCTATTGGGAACATTCCTTAAACAAACTACTCGACAGGTCAGTACGTAAAAGATGAGCAATTTCGTTCACGAAAAAGATAATCATCTTGAATGAGCTCAAACCATATATGAAGGAAGCTCCCTGCCTTGTCTCCATGTCTAGTGCTTTATTTTATTATGATTACTGAACCATTTTCAATCGTTAACCAGAAGAACAATATAACTGGATAGCATTACAAATTTATTAAGCAGGTATAAAATCTAAACCATATAGATGTGTGAAAAAAAAATGCCTTGCCTGTTCCATCATTAGCAATGTCAATGTCATCAAAGCTGAGAACAATATCAGATGGCTTCAGAACCTGAGACTCTGGAGCAGTAGGTTCAATTCTTCTAACACGAACACCCTTCTGGTCAGATGCCATCCCCATTGCCATGCGCAGATCAGGATTTTCCATTTTCTGCCACTCAATCCCGAGAATTGGAAATCCTGGCACATACCACATGAACATGGGACTTCAATTATTAAACAGAGTAAATTTCATGCAGTAAATTGAAAATAAGAACTGAAAGGTTACTGTTCCCATTACAGGATTGAAACTGGAATACATAGAAGGAGAGCATCATGACTGGTTTAAAAAAAAAAAAAAAAGTAACAGCTTATTGACCAAAAAATGTAAAACAGAAGCCAATTAGATCATATGTATACTCAAATGCACCTGTATATCCTCCATTCTTCTCATAGTCTCTAATAAAGTGCATAATCACTGGTGTTGGGATGACATATCCTATATTCTCCACATCTTCATGTTTAAGGGACTGGAACGCGATACCCACACAATTGCCCTTATCATTAAAGGCAGGCCCACCAGAATTTCCCGAGTTTATAGCAGCATCTATCTGCAAAAGCAACTCATAAACAAGATATATCAGTGCAAGATGAAAAATTGCTGCCAACTGCCATGAATGGATCAACAGGAAAGATAAACAAAGAAAATGTTAAAAGCATAACTCCATGACCTGCAATCCAAGAAGCTCAGTAGACCCATGGACATAAGATAATATCTCCATGCGTGAAACAACGCCACTTGTCACAGAGATCGTGTCTCCACCAATTGGGTAACCCACAACAGTCACAGCATCTTGTAATGCTGGCAATTCCCCGAATTCCACAGGCAATACTCCTTCCCAAAACTCATCATCACTAACCATCAACATTGCTGCAATATCAACCAACAAAAAAAAAGGTAAAATAGCCTTCATCTGAGTATCCCAGAATCTCAAATTAAAAATTATTAGGGCTTGGCAATATTTGCTCTAGAGATGAATTCAAAAATGGGTACATATGGATTTAATTTCATAAAATGGCCTTCATCTGAGTATCCCAGAATCTCAAACAAAATTATTAGGGTTTGGCAGTACTTGCTCTACAGATTAATTCGAAAATGGGTACAAATGGATTTAATTTCATAAAAATGGCCTTCATCTGAGTATCCGAGAATCTCAAATTACAAAAATTATTGGGGTCTGGCAATACTTGCTCTACAGATTAATTCGAAAATTGGTACATATGGATTTAATTTCATAAAATGGCCTTCATCTGAGTATCCCAGAATCTCAAATTACAAAATTAATAGGTTTTGGCAATACTTGCTCTACATCTTAATTCAAAAATGGGTACATGTGGATTTAATTTCATAAAATGGCCTTCATCTGAGTATCCCAGAATCTCAAATTACAAAATTATTACGGTCTAGCAATACTTGCTCTAAAGATTAATTCGAAAATGGATACATGTGGATTTAATTTCATAAAATGGCCTTCATCTGACTATCCCGAAATCTCAAATCACAACATTATTAGGGTTTGGCAATACTTGTTGCTCTACAAATTAATTCGAAAATGGGTACATATGGATTAAATTTCATAAAATAGCCTTCATCCGAGTATCCCAAAATCTCAAATTACAAAATCATTACGGTTTGGCAATACTTGCTCTACAGATTAATTCGAAAACAGGTATATATGAATTTAATTTTACAATAAGCATCGCAAAATTTAACGGCATTTCAAAACCCGAATAGCAAAACAGCTTAAAATAGGGAAAAGAGAGAGAAGGATATCTTCATTACCAATATCACACTCAGTCCCAATCGCTAGCACTGAGGCCAAGTACTTGGTATCAGAACCACGTTTCTTGAGCTTCACCTGAGTATAATGCTCCACCGAATGAGCATTTGTCAAAACCCTCCGACCACCAATAATGAAACCACTACTACTCGAACTACACTGTCGCTTCCGCTGCCATGGGAGCGAGAAATTGGGCTCCGTGTGAACGCAAAACACCTTAACGACAGCATCCATCGAAGGAACCACCTTCACCACGTTCTCCCATCTCGGCGGTGGCTCGGCGACCGAAGTATGCCGCACAAGCTCGCCGGGAACCGATACAGAAAGAGTACGATCGCCGTTATTCTCAACAGCACGAGAAGTTCTCCTCACTGGAGAAGCAACAACAATACTCTTGCTCGCTTTCTCGGCGGACTGGTTTCCACTCTTTGGAGGTCTGCCTCGTCCCCTACGAACAGACGGAGGATTTACATCGACGATTTCGACGTTGCTAACGGAGAAAACGTCGTCGCCGGCAGCCGAGGAGGATGTTCCGGGATTGATCATTTGGAAATCCATGGTCTCCGCTACAGGTTGCTTAGGTTTTCGACCTCGTTTCCTCTTTTGTTCTCCCATTTTGAAATTAGGGTTTTCTTTTATCTTTCTCCCTCCTCAAGTTCAACAACAGAAAACCGAAAAACCTTTTCTAGGGTTTCTCTTTTCGTCCGTAACAACAGCAAACCGTGTTAAAGAAACAGTGAAAAGAGAACCCACAGTATATCTGAGTCAAAATGGATTCCAAATAGTAGAGAGGGATAGGGGAAGAAAATATAGTAAAATAAGATTACAGATTTTTACGTTAATATAAAATCAAAATAAAATTTAGTGGCCATGACGCGAAAGAATACAATTATCCATGGATTCAAATTCTAACCTCTACAAAAATACAATGTATAAAAGTTTAAAATGAAATTTTAAATTTTATTTCTTGATTTTCTTCAATTTATACAAGTATAAAATTTATTTGTGTACGGTATAAGTTAAAAATAATAATAATTAGTAATAATATTTATTATTATTATTTAATTTGTTATTTATTGAGTTAAAATATTTTTTTTATTCTTTTTTTTCTTACTTTAAATATGTCTTTTGAATTTATTATTATTTAGTTTGCTATTTATTGAGTTTAAATGATTTTTTATTCTTTTTTTTTAACTTAATAGCTTTTGAATTTATTTTGGCCGAAATATCTAAAATTTTGATCGGAATTTCGGTTGAAAAATGATTATTTCGAGTGAAATAAAATTACAAAAGTGAAAATATTTCACCAAAATTTCGATCACTTTTTCGCCGAAATAATTCTGGTTGAAATAAATGGATTTTGTATTTCGAATGCCCTATCCGAACCAAAATTTTGGCGAAATTTAAAACTATTTGTCCAACCAAGCAAGCAATATACACCTGACCGCCAACACTGCCTCTTCTACTCTTCCTTTATTTTATAGACCGGATTGGATCTAAGTTGGGTATCTATTTAATTTGGCCCAATATGATAAGGGCTATGAAGAGGAAAGCTTATTTTCCTACTCTGATCCTAGTCCATGGATATCTACAGTAATTGGCCCAGCCCATTAAACTTAGGGCTTTGATGATCATTAAAGTGATAAGATCGCCCATTCACACCAAGGTTTTAAGGATTGGATCGATCAGGTCCGTATTGGGATCAGCCACGACTAGCATGGTCCTAAGCCACAATACAATTGTTGTATCATGAGGTTCTAGATTGGATTAGTATAACCGATACCAATATGGACCAGTCGATATAACCAGTTCACTGACCGGTTCAATCGATTTGGTATTTTTTTTTTCTTTTTTAATTTATAAATTGTGCAATCCAAACTTGTATCAATCTAGATCGGTAACATCAGGTCTAACTGATCCAATTTCTTTATATTTCAAAAATAAATTAGGCGGTAGAACTTTTGTCCAAATCCGAGCCAGACAATACCATCAGTCTGAATCAGGAACGGTTGGGACTGGTTATGACTGGTCTGGTCCCCAATCCCGAGACTTTAAACCTCGATTCACACCATAGATGAATAGGATGTCAACAAACCAAGCAATTAGCTCACGTGAACTAAGATTGAAATCAATAATTTGGCTCATGAACAAAACCCGAGTATGGAGGAAAAAAAAAATTTATTTTCATATGAGATTGTATGGGTTATGGTTAAAGCTACTTACTTTATTTTAAAAGAACTTGTACTTTTATGTTATTTATAAAGTAAAATAATATGTTGAAAATTGAAATATATAGTCTTAATTATTTTATTTTTATTTTTGATTACATTATATATGTCTTATTCACGGACTTCATAGATCTATACTTATCATCTAGCCGGTCTTTTAAAGAGCTGAGAGATGAACCAGAGTCGAGCATGCGAGCTGAACTTGAGCTCAATAATTAGGCTTGAGTTTTAAAAAAAATACTCATTTCCTTAACGAGCGTGGGTCAAGTTTGGATCGGCTTGGTTCGCTTATTTATTATATAAAAAATAATAATTTCATATTATTCATAATATACAATAATAATATTGAAATTCTAAAATAAAATAATATAATTTACATTTGTTTTAGTTCTCACTGAACATTATATATAATATAATTTACATTTGTTTTAGTTCTCACTGAACATTATATATGCGTCTAATTCGTGGACTTCATAGATTTGTAATTGAAATGTGGGCCTCATGAGCCCAATATATAAGGCAAAATAACAGCTCAAAATAATTATCATTTCATGTTGTATCATTTTATGCCAACGTTAAAATCACAATAGAACTACCAATGTGGGGCTCAACTGGTAACAAGTTGGGCTCTAGTGGGCGTCTCCATAGGTAAATCTGGAGTTCAAATCCCACTAGAAACACTCGTGGCCAAAGATTTATCATAATTGCTCCCGCCTTGAACGTGGATTAGGGTATGGGAACACTGGTTACGACAAAAAAAAAAAGCATTTACTTATTGCTTCTTATGATTAGAATCAATCATGGCTATAGAATGAAAAAAAGGCCTGTAATAATATATTAGTTCTTTTTGTGAGCCTTGTTCTTTTCCATTGTTGCTTAGTCTTTACTTATAACTTGATCCTTCTTAAAGCCTATAATGCTAGTCACCCCATTTCCTTTTCCAAGTCTTTACTTATAACTTGATCCTTCTTAAAGCCTTCAATGCTAGTCACCCCATTTCCTTTTCCAACTTGCTTTATAGAGACTTTTTTCTCAAGTTCTACAATATAAAGTAAAGTACTGATGACGAACCAATTTAGAAATTGATTTAATTCAATCAGTCTTTGATACGTGGCAACATCAATGATGTAATTATACACACAAAGACTGTATAAATTAGAATTTCGAATATTGATTGAAAATATAGTTCGAGAAAGCCCATTCAGGGAGAATCATCTCGAAATTAACAGTATGTCTCGAAGTCCTACTTAAGATTGGCTTCGAATCATATTCTCGAAAGATAACTTTCGAAACATGAAAGCATATTTAGGTTAACCACCTTGAGAATTGTCACTAGTATTTCGAATCTTGGTATTTCGATAAACACCTCGAAATAACCAAGTGATTATATCAAAAACAATGATATTCTAAAACACGTTTCGAGACAATCATATTAATGACACGAAAGTCACTCACTTATACATAGGGGGAAATAAATCTTAGACTTTCAGGAATAGAGGGCCAAAGAGATAAGTCTTGTCAAGATCTTCGAAGATCTTGAAGCATTAAAAGACTTTAATCAATACAGAATTAATAACGTATCATTACTTTTATAACGTTATACTCATTAAATTAACCAAACGTTGTGAAAGCAATAATTGAAACGTTACATATTGAATTTGACGTTCTGATATTGAATACTCAGTTCAAAACGCCTGTTCAGTCAAACGTCTTCAATCCGTTCGTGAAACGTTGCAAACGGTTAAAATAATGAGTCTGAGGCTATAAAAGAAGGATGAAGCATCAGAAAGGGGATCGAAATTCTGAGCATTTGGACATTCTCTGAGAATTCGCAGAACATTTTGTCTTAGAATCCTCTTTCTGAAATTTATGAAGTTCTATGTTGTTTTTCTAAACCGTTCCTGACTGATTTTACCCTTTTCCCTCTTTGTATCTTTGAAAACTTTTCATTAGAATGGTTTTTTCTGATTTAGGCCAGTGAAAGCAAGTATTTCGAACATTTGATTGCTCAAACCAATTGGTTACTTGACATTTTGGATCATTTACCGGTTTGTGCATCACCAGTACTAACTTAGCCTTTTTGAATTATTGCCCCCTCAAAAAAAAAAAAAAACTCTCTTTCTCTCTCCTTTATATGTAATCCAAAATTCTTAGGTCTAGAATTGAAGAACTTGTAAGTGTTAAAAAAGAAAACTAAAACAATGAAGAAGAAATCAAGCATACAAAGACGCAGATTTACATGATTCAATAAATTGTGCCTATCTCCACGGATACACACTCGATTTTACTATTTTTCAATCTCATAATAACGTGTTACAAAGCGCAGCCACAAAGTATGAATAAATACCTTAAAATTAAAAATATATATAATAAAATTGAATTAACTATTATACTCCTAATCCCCCCAAAAATTGAACTGCTAGCATTAGAACCGGCGTTCCTAGCAGATCATCAATACTTCTCGATTGCCTCGATGACATCGGTCTCCATACAACAAAATTAAGGGTATTGATTACCAAATAGAGACACTCTTATAACCGAAGGAGATTCATTTTGATACTCTATGAAAATGCCCTAGCTAGCTTCCCACTTGAGTGGGCCACAAATCAAAATTAACATTTATGGTCATTCAAACAACCTGGATGGCCACAAAACCGTAGAAATTCTAGGAAGCAATTAATTACCTTCACCTAACAATACTTTTCTTTACTTCAAAGGCAAACATAGAAAAGGGGTCCCACAGTCACGTAAGATCACAGTCAAAGAGTATAAACAACATGCCCTGTACATGCAGGCTTCCAAATCACTTTTTCAAAATAGTTCTTTCCCTTCTTAAAGTGCCATTGATCAATAATTAGTACGTAAAAGTGCCATTGATTAATAATTATTACCAATAGATCATAACCTAAGAATAGGGGAATCAACAGTTACTCGATACCTGAAAAACCCGATAGAACCAAACCTTTTTAATTGGTTCGATTTTGTTCCGTTTATCAAAAATATGATCCTATTAAGAATCACACATGTACGAAAATTTATGTAGAATAAAGAAGAAGAGAGTTGATGAATCAAGTTCAAAAGTATATAATTTTTTAAAATTGCTATGGTCATAGGCAAAATCATAAAATAATAAGAATAAAAGAAAAAAATTTCTCAATTCAATTTCATAAAATATTTAATAATCAAATCTCTATAATCATTTTCTTATTTATAAAAAAAATTTATATAAGAAAATCACTCCTAAAAGAAACAAGAAACTATTAAAACACAATTATCATCGAAATTATCCTCATAATAACATTCTGCATCAAGAATTATTTGCCAAGTACTTGTTAGGTATCGGGTCCATTGGGGTTGTTAAATGGTATATTAGTTATTCTTTATATATCGAAGGATAAATTAATTTAGAATTAAATAAAAACTTAATTACACAGACTTTCAACAATCTATAATTATAATATTGCTTAATTAACCTAAAATTGATCCACTAACATTTAATTGTAAATATAAATTTATATTAGACATTCATTTTGTGTAGTGCAAGGTGTGTACTGTGATGGGTATACTTATTTTATCTAAATTTAGATAAATATAATTTTTGGGATTGAAATTTTTGCCCCGACAATTAGATAATGTTAATATAACGGAAGTAAACACATATGCAAAGTAAAATATTAGATATTCGTTAAAAATCAGGTATTTGTGGATTCAATTCCGGTACTAAGGGTGTCAACCCTAATTCCGAAATCGATTAGATCCAAAACCGTTCTATATAATAAGTTTCGATTCTAGGATTTGTTGGATCCATCCCGAACCGGACCGAATTTGACACCTACACTTATTACGAGAGAGATAATAAAAAGGTATTTTGATAATTTAGATAAGCCACTTGCACAGTTGCACTTACTATTCCCCTTATATTTCCTTAAGACTGATGGTTGCACCTCCCGAGTCCCAAACAAACAAAACTCTCTCTTTCTCGTCCTTCTCTTCAACGCCCAACCGCTTTCTTCATTATAGAAAGGTTTTGTTCTTCTCTCTCGGGATTAATAAATGCAAGCAAGTCGTCTCTCTTTCTCTCTAATTCGACTTTATCTATTATTGTCGCTATAAGAGAGAAAAAACTGAAAAAGAAAGTATAGAGATACAGAGAATGTGAGTGAGTAAGAGAGTGAGTGAGAATCATGTGATCTACATCTGTTTTTTTTCTTCTCTCTTTCCCTTTTCTTCAAAAGCAGAACCCGACCCACTATTTGCTCTATCTTTCTGTATTCTTTTTGGGAGTTTCTTCTCTTTCACTCCAATGGCGTCAAGCGCTTCAAGGTTCATCAAATGTGTTACAGTCGGAGATGGGGCTGTTGGGAAGACTTGCATGCTTA
>JAUPMG010000017.1:11962579-11973147 GCA_031762675.1 Pachysandra terminalis | reverse complement strand
TTGATAATTTCAGTGCTAATGTAGTTGTTGAAGGAACCACTGTCAATTTAGGCCTCTGGGACACAGCTGGTAAATAATGTTTCTGTCATATATGTTGTAATAAATAATGGGTTTTGGTTTCTATATCTCAAATTAAACAATTCTCCTATTGATGTGGTTGTATCTCAAACATGATTTTGCTTAATTGCTTAAATTTGTATTTAATTTTGTTTTTTTAACCCCTTGAAGCAAATGCTACTTCTCTTAATAGGGCAAGAGGATTACAATAGATTAAGGCCATTGAGCTACAGAGCTGCAGATGTCTTTGTCTTAGCTTTCTCATTAGTAAGCCGCGCTAGCTATGAAAATGTATTTAAAAAGGTGAGTATACCTCTATGAATCATTTTTTTTCTTCTTCTAATCTCTTACATATGGGTGGATTTTTATGTATATTTGGTTCTTTCTGATACATGGTGTCTCCGGGTCAGTGGATTCCCGAGCTTCAGCATTACGCCCCCGGAGTACCAGTAGTACTAGCTGGTACCAAACTGGGTGAGTTTAAGCACCAAGTGCATGTTTTAAAATTTTAATTTTCTCTCTACAATTCATTTTTGGTCTCTTATGAATTTCTTGTTTAATCTGATCATCTTGATTTAGTTTAGTAATTTGGGTTAAAGTCATTGTTTGATAATCCCTTCTGTAATTGTAGTTACTCTTTCATCAACCGGGTAAGGATTCATGCTATTTAATAAGTTCAGAGTGGCTTCTGTTCATTAGTGTATGACTAGGGCTGTCAATGAGCCGAGCTAGCTCGTCTCAAGCTTGGCTCGTATGAGCCGAGATTGAGCTCCTCTATAATTAGGCTTCCGAGCCGAGCCTGAGCCTGAGCCTGAAAAAAAGTTCATTATCTTAACAAGCTTGAGCCGAGCTTGGGTAGGCTTGGCTCGGTTAAAGCTCAGCTCGGTTTGTATATGAGAGTATACGCCCATATTCCTATATCTTATGTCATGTATTAATATTAAACACACATGTTAATATATTATATTACATATGTTTTTTGGCCTTTGGGCTTATATAATAGAAATTTTATTTACCGATCAAAAAAAATATATTTATATTAATGCATTTGTACTAATCCAAGTTTTTTTGCTAATCGAGTTAGTAGCCGAGCCTGAGCCCCAAATATTTTAATGAGCATGAGCCCAAAAGTTTTTAGTGAGCTTGAGCTGAGCTAGGCAAAGCTTGGTTCGGTTCGGCTCGGCTCGTTTACAGCCCTATGTATGACTCCTAACAGATTGGCGCAAAGCCCTATATAAATTGAGCTAAATCAATTTGAGCACCTTTCTTTTATCTTGGCCCACAAAGTAAAGTGGTTTCTTGTTATTAGCATGGGTGCATTGTATTTTTAGACCAGGAATTAGCATGAGCAATTGATGGATGCAGCTAAACCTCTTGTTGTCATTACGCATATGACCCCATCTAAGGTATGACAGTCAATGAAATTTAAGCCAGATGAAGCCATATATGCACCCAACTCATAGCTGTACAATGATACCTTGTGGCACCCGGGAAGACTTTGAGATCCTATATTTCATGGATTGCAAAGGCTCATTAGGATCTTAACCATTCAATTTTCATGCATTATATGCCCATAGAAAATCTCCAAGATAATAGGATTAGCTAATCCTGCCACACAAATCTTATGGGTGAAAGATATATCTCATGGACCGCTCATTCAAAATCAAAAATCATAGTCATACCTGATTTGAAAGATCAGACACTATTTTCCTTTTTTTTTTTTTTCCCTCCTTGTCTTGTTATCTTTTCTTTTCTCTTACAACACTAACAATTTCTTTTACCTGCTAGTTGGAGCCTGCAATGTGAATCCTATTTTGTCATTGTAAACTATCAAAAATTATATCTTCAGTTAGCTTTGGTCTTAGCCCTTTTGGATCCATCAAGTTGCAATATTTCATACTTCTCACAAGTGCCTCTTTAGGTCTCTGTTTAACATTCCCAAACCTTCTCAACCAATTTTATTTTATCACTTTTTGAGCCTATTGTTGGACTCTACCAGATAAGTTCACTTCCCTTATCTTATTCTTTCCACATATCCATCTGAACTTCATCATCTCAGTTATGCTCATTCTACGAATATGTGCTTCTTAGTTGCCCAGTATTCTGATCCTTATATCATAAAATTGTCTAAGGCTGCATTTTGCGCTGCTTAATGAAGTACTTACTTGTATTTAACTTACTAAAGCACTTTTTTATGCCAAAAGTGCCGTTGGTAACCATAAGAAATATTAGAAGATTGCCAATAACGAGAAGTTGTTTTTGTAAAATTAATAAAACTTAAAAATGACATTTTTACCCTCTAATACTTTAGTAAAACTTTAAATTACATTTTTTACCTCTAAAGTTGTAGATAATTCCTATCATTTTTCCTTGACAAAGCACTTAGCTACATGTATTTACCAAACACCATTTTTCAGAATAACCAACTTATTGCAGCCGTTGATAAGTGCTCCCATTAAGGAACTTGTCCAAAAGTACATACCAAAAGCACGAGTAGGGCCAAAAACAGCCTGATTGTTGCCTTATAAAAATATACCTTCCAGCATGAGTAGGACAGGGTAATTGCTTGACATTTTAAAAGCACCTCTCAACATGAGCCATTTGGCTCTAGTTTTATGTGGATCGTCCTCATGTTGCATCTCCATTTGTACTAAAGTCACATTCCATATAACAGTCTATATTTGAGTTTAACCTTTTTACTCCAAGGTCTCCCATAAAACTTCACCAATTTTGTTCGCATTAACAAAGAGTACATACACGGTGCAATACCATCTCTCGTAGTGATTGAGGAGTATCGTATTAACTCAAAGAGTGATTCAAGGAAAAAAGCAAGGAGCTTTTATTGAAGAGATTTAATTAGATTAGGAATTTTGGTGATTTAGTTACCATACTATTCTTGATGTATTTTCTATTTATACCCTATATAGTTTCTCTTTTTAATTACCTAAAATATCAATAAACTTTGATTCTCTTCACTCATTGTCATATCATTTGGTACAATGCTAGTCCCAACATGGTGTAAAGGATTGGCTGATCCAACTTGGAATCAGCTCGGGACGAGTCACGATCCCAAGCCGATCCCTAATTTATTAAAAAATCTGACTGGGTTTCGGACAAGTCAGATTGGATGATCCAATATGGATCGTTCGGCACCACTCAACAAGTTTCCTTTAAAAATAAAAATAAAAAATTGGGCCATGTTTTGGATCGGCTGATCGATCCCCGATCCGATACCAAGTTTAAACACTATGGGTCCCAAGACAGTTAAAGGATGGTTGTGTCATGCCATTATAAAGCTTTGCCAAATTCCTTAAATTGTGAATCTTGAATCATTGCTTTACCTTGTCCAGGAAGCTAGTACCCTCCCTCCATCCCCTCCCCGTGACACATGTAGTGCTTAAAGGTATTAGTTGTTCTTCCCAGCCATTAATTAAATTGGTTGTAGATTGTTATTATTATGATTATATGTGTAAACTTATAAAGACCTTACGAGTCTTGCCCCCAATGTGCACATTGTGTGTATTCCAAACTCAAATCTCATTGTGATGTATGTAATTTGAATTTCCTAAAATAGAGATTAAATTTTCTTATAAAAGCTTATCCAGTGTCTTTTTATTTTCTTACAAAAGCTTATACAATTCTTTTTTCCTCTTATGAGCAACTATTAATTTTTAAATATCAAGTCATTGTAAAAAAGAGACAAATGCCAAAAGTTGTGATTCAAATGAAAATTCATGCAACAGAAAGTGATATTGGATAAGCTTTTGGTCTTTATTAGATCAATATAATGTAACAGATATGAGGTAACTAGAGAAGAACCATGGCTTGATGAAGAGAAGTTCAAGTACCAACAAAGAGAGGGTGGGGTGTGTAGGATCCTTGCAACAAGAGAAATTAAGGGGAGATAATATCAATCAATTAGATTTTTCCTATAAAAGAGAGATTTAATTTTCTCGAAAAGGCTTATCCATTATATTGTTCCTCTTATGAAAAATTATTAGTTTTTGAATATCAATAAAAATGAAAAATGTAAAAAATAGGGATTTAATTGGCATTTCATGCAACAGAGGGAGGGAGGATCATTGCAAATCTTTATTTTCACAAACAATTACAGTTATGTTTAAATCTACACACAAATATAACCATATTAAAGCTAAGAAAAAGGTGATATCTGTTAATGAAGAGCTCGAATTAACTACTACATTATGTCCAGTGTTTCATATAATAATATAGCATACATAGATAACAGTTAATATAGTAGTTAAACAAACGATTGAATGGTTATACATGCTTTTTTTTTTTGGGTTAATGAACCAGTTCAGGTCCTTCTGTATGGTCCTTCTGTATATAAAAGGACATCTTTGGCTCAACTGCACAACACATAATTAGTCCTTACAACCACGAGATCGGTCTTGAATTTCCAAATGCACTGAAAGTCTGAAATGGTTGGAAGCTGATTTTGTTGTACTATTAGATTTTGAATCTTTTTTCAAAATTTGTTTCCACATTGCCTTTGTGGCCTATATCCATCTCCCCTCAAGTTCCCATGATGAGTGTATTGTTTATAATGGATGAACAGATCTTCGTGAGGATAAGCATTATTTGGCCGATCATCCTGGACTTGTGCCCGTGACTACTGCGCAGGTGGGATTCCTGAAAGTGGCTTGTTCCCTGGTGCCTTTTTAGGCTAAATTGTCTTATCACTACTAGTAGTGGTTATAGTTCCTATTATTTTCAGGGTGAGGAACTACGAAAACTGATTGGGGCTGCTTATTACATAGAATGCAGCTCAAAAACTCAGCAGGTAAATCATAACCAAGTTTTTTGCTTTACAGTCTAGTTTCTTCGTATCTTTTTTTTTTTTCCCGGTGATGTGGAACTGCTGACCCCACTTAGTGGAGACAGGGTAAACCCCGGATACATGACCCTACCCACAAGGACTATATATCAGGTAAGCTCAAGGTCTCGAACCTAGGACCTCCAGTTCCCGAGCTGGAGAGCCTGCCAGTTGAGCTAACCCGTATCGGTTAGTTGCTTCATATCTTAGCACTTGATTGTAAACAAAATCTTAGGCACCACTTTATTAGAACACAAGTTGCATTATCAACAACAAATGGTGCTCCGCATGATTACTATGGCACTATTTCTTAAGTACAAACTTCTTCTGTCGCCCTTAGCTTCACAAACAGCCTTATGCATCTCAGATGATGTGATGCATAAGGCTGCCACCATCAACACTTTGCCTGTCTCTCCAAATAGATCAAGAGTTTAAGGTCCAGTAACATTTCTTAGGTTTTTCCTAATGGTCAGTCCTGGTTCTCGTGGCTAAGTTTAACAGGATCTTGTAATTGGAGCTTTTGTCCCTGTTATGTGGACATTTCTCTAGACTTTGTTTTGGTAAGCCTCTGGACTAGGGGTAGCAACGGGCCGGGCTCGGGCTCGGCTTGCACTCCAATATAACATTACTTATGTCTGCCCAAGCCCAACCCGACCTTCAGGCTCAAAGGTGTAAGCCCAAGCCTGATGTATTTAAAATGCATCAATCCCGAGCTCGGTTCAGTCCGGTCCTACAAATGCAAATGGTTTACTTTTTAAATTTAAAAAACTATAAATTACAAGGATATTTCATAAATACCTATAAAAAAACTAAATTTTTTGAGATTTATAGTATATTAATCTATAAAACAGTATGACTATGTAATGAAAGTAATACATTTGTATTGATAATATAATATTTATATGTATGCAATATAAAAAAATAGTAATTAAATGTAATGCATAGGTTGGGACGGGCCGGGCCTGGCCAATCTAACATAAACCCGACCACAACCAAAAAACCAACCGGACCTTAAATTCCAGCCAGGCCTGATCCTACAGCTACTTACCCTTACCCTTATCCAAGCCCATCCAATCATAGGGCCGGGCTGATTGGGCCAGGCAGGTCACCTGGCCCCTTGCCACCCCTACTCTGGACTGCTTGTTGTACTTATTTTGACTATCTAAAATAATTCAACTGATGGGATGATTTATATCAACCAATTTGTGTTTTTTGAGGAGTAATATATGATCTCATTAAATGATTGATTTACCCTGTTGTTGTGCTCCACATGTCCAACACCGACACCGACACCGACACCATAGTTGTTTTTATGCTTTTGCAATGCGACTTTAGATTTTTTCTTTTCTTTTCTTTCCTCTTTTTTTTTTTTTTTTTTTGTCTTGTCTTGTAAGTAAAGTCTAAAATACAAATCATCAGCAGCTTTTATTTGATATTTTTTTTTTCCTATGTGCAGAATGTGAAAGCTGTTTTTGATGCTTCAATCAAAGTAGTAATCAAGCCACCACAGAAACAAAAGGAGAAGAAGAAAAAGCCACGTAAAGGATGTTCACTATTGTCAGTACATTCTTTTCTTACACGTTTCAAGATTACTTGCTTGCTTGCTTTTTTCCTTACTATATTTTGTATGGTAACTCATTTTTTGGTTATCATTTTCTTTCAAATGTTAATAATATGAAAAAACATTTCTGCCAAAAGAAGAATTTGTGGTACTATGCGATACACGACATGTATCTGAGCACTTTTGGGGCCTGCAGAGGCATATAAATTACATGTTTTTTTAGGCTGCAAAGCAATGCAGTTCCAAGAAAGGACTGAAGGTAGCAATATTCTTTTTCATATGCCATTTTCTGATTTTGGGATGTGTTATTCTCATTATCGATTTTATTAAGTAACCAGCAACTGCAAAAGGTAACTCGAGATTAGTTCGACATTGAAGGAAGAACACTAAGAGGTTACACACACACATATACACTCATATTGTATGACTCGAGATTAGTTTGACATTGAAGGAAGAACACTAAGAGGCTACACATACACACATATGCGCTCATATTGTATGTATCTAATATAAAAGAACTTGTGAACTTTAAATTTCACCAGGCTTTCTAGATTTTGTTGAAAAGAGTATAAGAAAGAAATCTTTTTTCCTTTCTATCATACTAATTAAAAGAAATCTTGTGATTTTGCAGAATGTCTTTTGTGGGAGGAGCATCTTGCGCCTGAAGTGATGTTCATTCCCTTCGTAATATTTGAACGTAAATACTTTAAATTACCTTTAATCCCCTCCCATAGTTCTTCATCAGCACATTTGCTTAGTGCGACTAGCATCGTTACCGGTCTGATTCTCCATGCCGTGCGTTTGGTAGAAATGAGATCGCATTTGGTAAACGTCAATTGCATTTTTTTTTTCTTCAGGTACAGAAAAGAATCATAACCTCGAACAATTATCATTCTGTATTGTAGTGTAAAAAAACACATTTCACAGGTGTTTACCTTGCTTTCTTCCACTGATTTAATTCGCAATATAACTGATGTTCAAGAGAGCTTCTGCAGGTGAGCATATATATATATATATATTCTTGTGCTTATAAGGTATATGAGATGGAATGATTTGAGGCTTACTAATGAAAGGATTTGGGCTGTGAACTTTTTTGGGTAAGGATTCATGTAGTAGTTTCTGCACATCTGACATCCAATCCAGATTATATTCCTACTTCTAACCTGATATCTCCAGGCCAATCAAGGTTTTAAGTCTCGGGGATCAGGGATCGAACCAGTCCCGGTACTGGTCGGTCTGGATCCGGTACAAAATTTGGATGGCCCATTTTTTAAACCAAAAAAAAAAAAAATTGGATCGGTCGGATTGGTTGCTAGAACGACGATATTTGTTGTCAGAACAGAACGGAGGTACCAGTCGGGATTGGTTGGTACCAGACTGTTCTAGGTCGATACTTGTTGGTCGATACGTTGGATTGTTGCATTTATAAATTAAAAAATAAAAAACTTTGGATCGGTTGTAGGGATCGATCCAATCCAAAGTCTCATGAATCAATAGTTGTATAAACGTATTGTTGCGTTTATAAATTAAAAAAAAAAAAACTTTGGATCGGTTGTAGGGATCGATCCAATCCAAAGTCTCATGATACAATAGTTGTATCGTGGATTGCATCGGCCCGATCCTTGAAACCTCGGTTGTATGGACCGATCCAATCTAAAATCTCACGTTACAATAGTTGTATTGTGGATTGCATTGGCCCGATCCTTGAAACCACGAGGCCAATAGCTATATGTTGATTCAACAATGCGGATCTAAAATCTCACGTTACAATAGTTGTATTGTGGATTGCATTGGCCCGATCCTTGAAACCACGAGGCCAATAGCTATATGTTGATTCAACAATGCCAGCCAATCCAAAGTCTCGCGATACAATAGTTGTATCGTGGATTGCATCGGTCCGATCCTTGAAACCACGAGGCCAATAGCTATATGTTTGATTCAACAATGCCAGCCTTAACCCATACGGATTAACGCAACTGGTTCTTTAGCGCAGGACCTAGATATATGTTGATTCAACAATGCTAGCCTTAACCCAAACCCAGCCTTAACCCATATGGGTTAACTCAACTGGTTCTTTAGTTGAAGAACTAGAGGTCCCAAGTTCGAGTTAACTCAACTGGTTCTTTAGTTGAAGAACTAGAGGTCTCAAGTTCAAGTTCAGAGGGTAAAATAAAAAGGGTTAATTCCATTTACACCTCTCACGTTTCTGACAAAGGCATAAAAACCCCTGTGGTTTATGAAATATCATTTACACCTCTAAGGTTTTGTACTGTATTGCATAGACACCATTTTTGTTAATTTTTTAGTTTAACATTAAGAAAAGTGCTGACATCATTCATATTTTTTACTATATTACCTTTATCTAAAGTTAAAAAAGACATTTATATCCCCTCACCACCACCCTACAACTACCCCCATCTCTGCCCTATAGTGGTGGTGGTGGTGGTGGCTATGGTGATGGTGGTGGTGGTGGTGATCGTGGTGGTGGTAGTGGGGGTGGTGGTAGTGGGGTGGTGGGAATAGTGGTGGTGGGGGTGGTGTTGGTGGAGGCTGCGATGATGGTGGTGGGGTGGTGGTGGTAGTGGTGGTCGAGGGGTGGTAGTAGTGGTGGGGGTAGTGGTGGTGGTGTGGGATGGTGGTGGAAAGAGTAGGGGTTAATAAAAATAGGGTTAAAAGGGTAAATTTATATGATTTTTTAACACCATCTATGAAGCGTTATGACAAGGGGGTGTAAATGGCTTTTCAAAAACTTGAGAGGGTGTTTCTACCTTTGTCATAAACCTGAGGAGGTGTAAATGGAGTTAACCCAAATAAAAAAATTAAAATAGAATAAATTCATTGAGACGGCCAGATATTTTTTTATTATTTATTTGAAAAGATTATTATATCACGATTGGTAAGTTGAGCAATCGGATGAAAATTGACTGCATTATGATATGACACATTGGCACGTGTCATTTGTGATGGATAATCTACCGGGGGGAGTAAAGGGTAACATTTTAAAAGTAATTACAAAAATGTCTTTTGAAAGATCTTCTTTGAGGGAAAGTCTCTTTACTTAAAACTAATTGCCATGTAAGCAGTTTACATTGTAGTAAGTCTTCACCCCAAAGTGCCCTCTTATTTTGTTTTCTATTTTCTTATTAAACAGTCAATAACATTTTTACTATTCTACCATTTTTCTAAAACAAACAAAACAAAAAGATTCAAAAATGTTTGGTTGCTTATAATAGAGAGAGAAAAAAGTGGTGGTGGCTTACAGTAAAGAGAAAAAGAGAAGTAGAGAGAGAAAAAGTGGTGTTGGCTTATAGTAGAGAGAAATGGAGAAGTAGAGAAGTGATGGTTTTATGGTAGAGAGAGAAAATGTGGTGCTGGATTTTTGTAGGGAGAGAAAAGGTGAAGCTGGCATATAGTAGAGAGAGAAAGGGAGAAGTAGAGAGAAAAAAAATTGGTGGTGGCTTATAGTAGAGAGAAAGGGAGAAGTAGAGAGAGAAAAAGGTGATGATGGCTTATACTAGAGAGAGAAAGGGAGAAGTAGAGAGATGTAATTTTATGGTAGAGAGAGAAAATGTGGTGGTTGGTTTTTTTAGAGAGAGAAAATGTGGTGGTGGCTTATAGTATAGAGAGAAAGGGAGAAATAGAGAGAGAAAATGTGGTGCTGGCTTATAGTAGAGAGAGAAAGGGTGGCTTATAGTAGAAAGAGAAAATGAGAAGTAGAAAGAGAAAATGTGATGGTGGCTTATAGTAGAGAGAGAAAAGGTGGCTTATAGTAGAGAGAGAAAGGGAGTAGAGAGAGAAAAGGTGGTGGTGGCTTATAGTAGAGAGAGACAGAGAGAAGTAGAGAGAGAAAATATGGTGCTGGCTTATTGTAGAGAGAGAAAGGGAGACGTAAAGAGAGGTGGTGATTTTATGACAGAGAGAGAAATGTGGTGGTTGGTTTTTGTAGAGAGAAAATGTGGTGCTGGCTTATAGTAGAGAGAGAAAGGGAGAAGTAAAGAGAGGTGGTGATTTTATGGTAGAGAGAGAAAGGTGTTGGTGGGTTTTTGTAGAGAGAGAAAAAGGTGGTGATGGCGTATAGTAGAGAGAGTAAGGGAGAAATAGAGAGAAAATGTG
>JAUPMG010000017.1:11930902-11947466 GCA_031762675.1 Pachysandra terminalis | reverse complement strand
AATATATATTTTATGTATAAATTTATATATTATAAGTAAATATATTTAAAATATTAAATATTTAAATTAATAAAATATTTACTTTTAAAAAAATCTTTTAGCCGGATCAAACCTGTCCCATCCCACTACTGCTCCGCTATCGTCCCAATAGAGTTTGGTATTAGGGGGAGTCCTTTAAGGGCGGGTTTGGGTTCGTCAAAACCCGTCCCGTTGCCATCCCTAATCACAGGCGTGTTCATCACAGAGGATCCGCATCCCTTGCGGCGCATCCATTGTGGCGCATCCCTTGTGGCCCCGGGAATTTTCCATTTCTGTGTTTTTTTGTTTTGCATGGCTTCCCATGTCCATTACCCTCTGTAGAAACCATGCAGCGATTAAAAGTTCTGATAAAGTAAGTTTTTAATACGTTTCATGTAATATTTACAGAGTTGAATTATATAGAATTTTGCGGTTTCCTACAGTAATATTTCCGAGCAACAGCCAATAAGGAATCTTGCAGATAAAAAGGATTAGCAAAATTTAATTAGCTGCTAACTTAATTGATACAACTCGCCTTGAATAGTACTAGCTAGGAGTTGGCTTCATAAATATTCTAGATTCACATTAAATAATGAGAAGGAATAGGTAGGTTGTTGGAAGCTAAAAATCCACTTTTATGTTCCCAACTCTCCAAATCAATAGGGATGCTTTTAAATATATCTGCTTCAATGGCCAATCAATTTAATTATCCAACAGTCCAGTACTTCAGAACTAAAACCCTAACAACCTAAAGAAAACAATGTTTAATAGATAGGAAAGGATCTTCAATTATATTGGATGGTATTAGAGATAGTGGGTGGTTCATATCCATTAGATCTAAGGGAGAGGAACTTGGGGGGTTGGGGCGGAGTATCATGGGGGAGAGGGCTTTTTTCGGGTTACGGGTAGCTCATTGTGGGGTCAGTACCATGGGGTTAGGGAGCCTCCCACAATACGGTAATGATATATTGAGAATTTCTCCTATATATTGGGTAGGAGTATAAGTTGGCACTCTGATTATTTTTTGACAAAGTGGAAACTTCTTCTCTCCCGTGGACGTAGGTTTTGCCAAATCACATATACCTGTATGCATTATTTGATCTTCGTTTTTACTGTGTTTATTATTATTGCTTGATCAAGATGGTTGGATCATAAGATCAATTTTAAGTCGTGGGCCATTCAAATTTTTTTTTTTGTTGTTGTAGTTTTGATCAGTGAGGACTAACTGTTTGCTTCTTTCTACTGTATGGAGAGGTTTTCATCATATCATAAAGAAATACCACTAGATGTTGCTATAATTATTTGGTATTAGTAATACTTCATTATGTGCCACATCTGTAAAGAACAGAGGACAAGAGAGGAAGAAAAAAAAAGGGGAGATTAGGTGGTATTTATACCAACGCCGTTGGATTACATTTACACGGTCCCAGATTTATCTTCCATTCCTTTTAAATAATCTATGTAAATTTAAGTAAAATTATTACAATAAACAACATTTCATCAAGAGAGTATATGGGTAGGAAGAGTAGAAGACAAAAGAGAGAGTAGGGAAAGGAAATAATTTAAGAAATGATTGAAAATGGCCCCTCAACGGCTATCTCCCTTTCTCTCTCTAAGCAAAAAGAGAAAAAGAAAATGGAGGGAGAGAATGCAGCTTCTCTTTCCTTATCAAACACAACTCTCTATCCCCCACTTCTCTTCCAAAAGGAAAGCAAGCATGTCTCCTTTCTTTTTCCTTTCTTTTCTTTCCTTGTTCTTCAAGCACCTCTCTATCCATCTCTATCCTGCTTAAGATTTCCAGGTAGTTGGAGGATGGGATTGTTGAGTATTCTCCAAATCTAAATTCACTTGCTCTCTACGTACTCTTGACCAGATTCTTATGATACCCATTTCTCCTTTCTGCTTATACTTCATAATCTTTTCCTTTTTCTGCATTTTTGGATTGAGAGCGAATTGGGTTTTGTGTTTAATGTTGCTATAAAATGAGATTTTTCACTTTTTGTTGGATATTTTCTGAGACTGGTTATTTCTGAGATTGATATAGTTTTTGTTTAATGTTATTTTCTGCCATTAAATTCCACAACACAGATAGAATTTATCTGTTCTCCGGTGAGTCATTATGCCTTTTGGATTGGTCTCGGCATGGAACAAAAGGCGAAGAAGCAAGTCACATGAACAGATTGACCCCTGTATGTTCTTGTTCTTCCTTTTCTCTTTCATTTAACAATAATGGTTTCTAGTTTTGTCCCAATTTCAGAATTCAGTCAATTGATGAAATACTATCCACTTTTCAGGGACCTATAAGCCTCTGGAATTTTGGCAACTTGAAGATCAGAATCCAACCACCAAAAGGCACCATGGGTCATCGGTATTTACGCTCAAGGAAATGGAGGAAGCGACATGTTCATTCAGTGATGAGAATCTGCTTGGCAAAGGAGGTTTCGGGCGGGTTTATAAAGGAATTCTGCGGTCAGGAAAGGTAATATAGATCACAGGAAACCATTTTTTGACATAAGCCATGAAAACATCAGGAATTGCTCATTCAGCTGATTGCTCTACCTAGAATTATGTAACCCTGCTACAAACATTTTTATACTAGAATGCAAGTAAGAAAGAAAGATAAACAAGATGAAGAAGAAATCAAACCCACACAAGACAGATTTACGTGGTTCGGCAAATAGTACCTACATCCACTGATACACACCAAATTCTAGTATTCTCCAAAGCTAAGAAAAAGTGTTACAAAGAGCAGCCACGAAAAGTATGATAATACCTGTAGTTAGGGCTAAACATAAGAGAAAGTGAAAGAACTATTATACCCTTCGACCCCCAGAAAATTCGGGATCATCAGTACTTCCCGAATACCTCAGAATCCACATAACATCAACAGGCAGAGTCGATGGCTGGATCATCAGTACTTCCCGAATGCTTCAGTAACATCAATCTCCACATAACAACAAATGCTTGTCTCATCAAGGCAATTGCTTGGGGAATAGCTCTCAACTGTCTGAGTATGCATGTTTTGATAAGTTCATTTAATTCTCCTTTATTCTGCAATCTACAGGTTGTTGCAATAAAGAAAATGGAGCTCCCATCCTTTAAGGCAGCTGAAGGTGAACGCGAATTCCGTGTAGAAGTCGACATCTTGAGCAGACTGCATCACCCAAATCTGGTTGCCTTGATAGGTTATTGTGCCGATGGGAAGCACCGGTTTCTTGTATATGAATTTATGCACAACGGGAACTTACAGGATCACTTAAATGGTTGGGTTTTCATCACTCTCAGTAACCTGCCCATTGCTATTTATATGTAAATTCACTGCCATTTTAGTTCTTAACTACTTTTACCTGATCTGAAGGAATCAGTGAAGCGAAGATGGAATGGCCATTGAGACTTAAAGTAGCATTCGGAGCAGCCAGGGGCCTTGCTTATCTCCATTCCAGTTCCGCAGTTGGGATTCCAATTGTTCATAGAGATTTCAAATCCACCAACATACTTCTCAACGCCAATTTTGAGGCGAAGGTAAGGAATCAATGAGGCATTTTCATGCTAATTATTTCTCATAGCCATGACACTAACCGCTCTTGCTTCCAGATTTCGGATTTTGGGCTCGCCAAGTTGATGCCCGAGGGCCAGGAGATGTATGTAACCACAAAAATGCTTGGTACCTTTGGCTATTTTGATCCGGAGTATACATCGGTATGCACCCATCTTGATCTTTCCTACAAGGGTTAAGAACTAGTTAAAGCTGTATTTAAATGGAATCAATTTTGTTTCACCATATTTTCCTGTTCACTTTCATAGAATGCCAGAATTGGATACCAGAAGTGAATATTCACGATATCAATATTCAGAATTTCTAACTTCCCTGAGTTAGGTGTGAAAAATCAAATAGAAATTACGACTGCAAACTTGACTGAGTATTCACAAAACCAAGATTCAATATTTCTAATTTTCCTGAGTTAGAGAAGTCTGACTTGATGAGAAATTGAGATATTAACAGATCAAAAAGAAGATTGCCGAAGTTCTCTGACTAAATTTGCAGTCAGAACCCTTGTTAGCATTAGTCTGTTTAACACTTCGTTATCTTTACAAATAAAAAGTAAAATTGTTTTGATGCCTAAAAACTTTAAGTTCAAAACTTCATGCCAAAAAAGAAGAAACAACACATTCGTTTGAAGAAAGAGTTTAAGCGCACACACACACACACACATATATATATATATGTTTCCCATTTTGAACTTGGTGGGAAAAAAGCTTGCACATTCACATCATAAATAAGAATATTGAAAATTTTATTCAAGATTTTCCCTCCAAGATAAAGATATTATCATTTTTCCTAATCATACTCTTTTTCATTCATTATAACAGTGAAATTTATATAAAGTGATTTACAATACCCTTGAAGAGAAAAAAAAATATATATATTCACCTTCTGTTCATGAAGCCCACCTGTGAGCAGCAATATTCTTAGAATAATAGGTTCATCATCAAAACCACCAGCATATTTTGTTGTTCCTTTAACATCGGTTCTCATCTCACACTTTATTTTCTTGAATATATTCTAAACAAGCCTCAGTTCGTCTTGCAAAATTAATTTATTTATCATCTGTCTTGTTCTTGTTAGGACATCCTACAAATGAATTTAGACTCCTCATTTTGAACTTTTAACATATTCATCAAAGGAACCTGAGCATTGGATATTCTTCCTTGGCCAGACAGGGAAGCTTACTTTACAAAGTGATGTGTATGCATTTGGAGTAGTTCTCTTGGAGCTTTTGACAGGACGTAGGGCAGTGGACTTGAACCAGGGGCCTAATGATCAAAATCTTGTATTACAGGTAGAGATAAATTCCTCCCTGAGCTGTTTCTTTGGTTTACAGGATAAAGACAAAATAACTAACAAAACTGACCACGAAATGCTAATTGGGTATATCTGAATTATTCAGGTTAGGCATATATTGAATGATCGAAAGAAGCTGCGTACGGTGATAGACTCAGAGATGAGTCGAAATTCATACACAATGGAATCAATAGGCATGTTTGCAAACTTGGCATCACGTTGTGTCCGTCCTGAGAGTAGCGAGAGACCCTCAATGGAAGAATGCGTGAAGGAGCTGCAACTAATTATTCATACAAATTCGAAAGGCTTGGGTTTGATAATGCATACATTCAGAAAGGTCTGAAAACGCACTGTATACCGTCATTGAAGTTAAACTGTTCATATAAAAATAAATATATTTTATTTAGTTTCAGTAATGCTTCTTGAAAGTTGGAGGGGCATGGAGTACCTACAACTCAACAGTGTAACACCACAACTGTTTTATAAAGGAAAGGAAAAAGAGTGCTTCAGTGATTTAATTAGAGATATACATACATGAAAAATTCTTTCTTCTGGAAACACCATTCTGTAATTAACGTGGTGAATTTTCTTGTGAGATTTTATATACACGGGACTTGCAATCTTTATTAAATTGAAGAACTAGGCACTTTAAGCTTTTTCTTTAATCTAGTATGAACCTGTTTTATTATCTGAATTTCTTTCCTTTTTTTTTCCTCAATGTGGTTCCACAAAATAATTATGAAAATCTAGTAATTCTTCAACAAAAGCAACATATTGTTAGAAAATATTGCAAATGGCATGTAATGCGAATAATGAAGGTAGAATGACTTACTGGCCTCAGCGTGTCTATCAGCTCTGACCATATTAAAAAGTCCAAAATATAAAATTAAAAAAAAAAAAAAAAAAAAAAAAAAAGAAAAAGAAAACAGACAAGGCCATTAAGATAACAACAAAGAGAGAAGATAGTTTTTTTTTAGCCAATTTTATAAACTAATCAGAACATTCAGTTAACTCCCGATTGGGTATTACAAGAAGATATAAGACAACTAAAAGAACGCCCTAGACTATCATCCTTAGGAAGGGGATCAGTTCATCCGGTGGTGAATGTGGCCAGGTATAAGATCCATCATCTAAAGACATATTAGCCAGCTTGTCAGCAACAGAATTGGCTTCCCTATAAATATCACTGAACAGAACATTGTCGAACCGTGTAAGAAGATCGTTAGCATCAATTATCAAACTCTCCAATTTCCACGCACAAGTAGTCTTCCCTGCAACCTCCATTATAATTTGCCTCAAGTCACCTTCAATGATGATAATTTTGTAGCCCATATGAATTTGGATAGTGAATAAAGTTTCCAATCTTGAGAACATACAATGTTTACAATGTCGCCGATTTGGATTGAGGGGGCACAAAACCTGAGGGTAAATCGTTTTTACCCTAGTTTCGTGCAACATGGGCAACATGTCGGCGACATGTCAGTGAATGTGGCGACATGAGGAAAAAATTCAATTTTTTTCGATATTTCCCTCATCTCTCACGACATGGCCCCTCAGGTCCCTTCCCCCTTAGATCTAGAGACTAGTGAATATGAGCCACCCATTATCCCTACCAAACTTCCATGAGTTTCTGCTCTTACACAGAATCAACACTAACCAAAGGCAAATTCATCTTGAACAGATAAATTTCGCATTAACCCTTATGAACCCAATGTCTTTCGTCAAACTCGAAAGAATAAATTGCTCAAACGGCAATTTCAGGAACATGAAAACATACAATCGACATAGTTGCAGTGTAGCCAACAAATAAATCAAGATTTGGAACAGAGAAAATGATACAATCATCCATTACAATTTACAACTTCCTTTTTCTTTTCAGAAAAGGGAAGCCAATATTCATAATTTAACAAGCAAAAAAACATACCTCTGAAGCAGTTCTTTCACCGGCAAACTAAATCAATATGGGAGTTCTTGGGCTGGATAAGAAGTATTCACGCCCCTCTTATTCTACTGTACCCAGCAAGCACTCTTCTCCACCATCTCCTCCGTCAAACACAATGAACGTTACAGCAGACTTGTAGAGCTCTCCTCTCAATCATATACTGCTCAACCAAGAAAACCCACAAGAACTCAGAAATCTCATTCTACTCTGCCCTCACTATTGGAACCCACAACGATTAGAGTTTCTCGGTATTAAGAAATCGACCTGTTCTTAATGGGGCATTGACAAAAGAAGAAGAAGAAGAAGAATGGGGTGAGGAAAGTGGAAGATTGAAGTTACAACGATCGAATTTATGAAAGAGGAGAACGAAGGAAATGAATGCAAACGATGGCGTAGGGGTCGCAACGGGCCGGGTCATTATCTATATATAAGTGAAATTATGTTGGCCGAACCTGGTCCGATCCGACCGAACTTCGGGCTTAACAATGTTTGTCCAAACCCGCCCGTTGTGTTAATTGTCATGCCCCAGCGCGTAAAGATTCTAACCTAGGTCTCCAAAGCCACAACGATGGTGATGAGGTCAAGTAAGCTTTAAATATATATATATATATATATATATATATATATATATTCAAGTCGGGTCGGGTTAATCTAATATAAACTCGAATCTGATCCGAAAAATTAATCAGACCTTAAATATCAGCCCGGCCTATTGTCACCCAAGCGTGTCTGTGGTATGATTTGGTTTGCGGAGGTGATGGTTGTGTTGAAGCTTGTGCTATAGTCTCAAGCTTTTAGCCATAGAAAACAGAGTTTCTAGAGTAATTTGTTGAACAGACAAAATGATTCGATATGGAGTCAACTGAATATACACATAGAGAAGTGGATTGCTTAAAAATTAATGAGTGTTGTGACCTACCTCGGGTTTATTTTCTCATAGGTAGGGGGCGGTTTATGCAAATAGGCAATGAGTGCAAATATGTGTCAAGCCAATTCATCAGACTTTGATGCATAAATCAAACAGTTAAACCACAATAAAAATAATATGGATATATTAATTCAAATCATATCACATCAAACCAAGATAATGATAAAACAATCACATCAAGATAAAATATGACAACTGCATAATTAATCCATGCCAAACAATTAAATCATCTAAACATCACAAATCTATAATAAAAGGAAATCTAAATAAAAATCAAAAGAAATAAACAAAAGAAAATCCAAAGAATCTCATATATAAAAAGGGAATCCTAAAAAAAAAATCAGAAACCTATAATAAAATCAAGATCTAATCAAAAGAGATAAATAAAACTAAAAATTCCTAATAAAATAATCCTAAAACTCCTATGAAGAAAAAAAAATCCTAAAATGGCCAAATAAATTAAACCATGGCTCAAACCCTCAATTTCCCCAGCGGAGTCGCCAACAGTGAACTATCCCGGGTCGGGTGGATCCTAAATAGATTGGGTAAATTAGAGTTGCCACCACTCATTGAGTTTAGGTGTGAATAGTCACCTACGTAGGTCAATTAGATTCAAAAATAGACTCAAAAATTATGATTTTAAACAAGATCTAACCAGATTGGGTAGAGAGCTTTAGTTAAGAGAGCGGGAAGGTGTTAGGCATCCACTCTCTTCCGGTTTAACCGATTACCTGATCTAAATTCTATTTGGCCAATTAAAATAAAATTTTAAAATAATAAGATAAACTTAGAAAATCTCCAAAAACCTATAAATCTAAAAATAAAAAATACCTAAATCTCTAAATACAAAATGAGAAATACCCTAGGATATAAAAATCTGAAAAATCTTAAGATACTTAAAGTGACTTAAAAGCATCTTAAAATAAATATAAAAATAAAAAATTTAAGATATCCTAAAACCTAAGAATCTCAAAACTAATCTAATCCTAAATAAATAAGTCTAAGAAAATAGATCCTTGACAACCAAAAGAAAATTCTAAACTTCCTATAACATAATAAAAAATAAACTAAAATCCCTACATCCCTAATAACCTAAGAATGTCAATAAGAGATTATCTCTAAAAAAAATTATAAGTGAAATAAATAAAACAAAAATAAGAGGATGACCAGATTGTCATAAACAAAAATCAAGTATAATCTCTATTGTAATTGATGAATCAGATAACAAAAAACTGGAATAAAATTTGACATTGAATTTGATAAATCGGATCGCTAGAAAAATATAAAATAACTGTAGCAGCACGCTCTAACCGATCTCTTTACCTTGAACTAACAGCAGCTTGGCTTGGAAACGAATTGAATGGATCATATTTGATGGTGGGGTTTTGATGCAAAGAAATTTACTGGACAGCAATGGGTTTGGGTTGGGCGAACAAGGTTAAACAAGTGGGATTTGCTGGGATTGTCACAGGGATTTACTAGGTTTCTGTTGGGGCTTTGAATCTGGACAAAAGGGGTTTTTTCCAGGGGAGTTTAGCCTTGGATTTAAATCTAGATTTTGCAGGTTTGAATGGGGAAAAGAACAAGAGTTTTGATTTTAGGAGTTTGCAGACGAACTCGATTGGGTTTAATGGAGGCTTCCAGAAGGGATTGGGTTAAGGCTTGGACTCAGACGAAGGGGATTTTTGTAGGTTTTGGAACAAGGACGAACAAGAAAAGGGTTGGATCGATTGGTAATGGTTGACGAACACAGCAAATCTAATGGGGGTTTTGTATTGAATTCCTAGTGTTTTGATTGGGGTTTTGTATTGAATTCCTAGTGTTTTGATTGGGGTTTTGGATCAGACGACCTAGAATTTTGGTTTTGGGTTTTATCAGGGACGAATCAAAGGGGTTCAGGTGGGGTGATTTTCGCAGGTTTTTTCTTGGGGAGTTTTTGCAGAAAACGAAAGGGGGTTGGCTCGTTTTTAATAGGGCGTTTTGCAATGCTTTAAATAGGAAGAAGAAGGGGACTAACCTGGGTTTTTGATGGGGTTTCAATCAAGAGAAGAATATGGGTTACCTCAATTCCGACCTAGGGTTTTGCAGCTCTTGCCTACCAGATCTGACTGGTTTTTTCCTTCCAATTTTTTCTCCCTTTAAGCTCTCAATCGCACCTTCTTCTTAAGCCACGGATGGCTAAGATCGTCGGTGATTTCCCCGATGATCAATCTCTTCCATCTCTATTCTAATCTCTCCATATCTCTTATATTCCTCATCCTTATCTTCCTCTTCCTAAAACCCTAAGAAAAGGGAAGAGAAGAACCCTACAAGTTCTCTCTTCTCTTAACTTTTTTTTTAATTAATTTAATTAATAATTTTTTAATAGTAATCCTAATTCTAATCTAAAAGTAATTCTAATCTAATCTTATTTAATCTTTCTTTTTTATTATTTGAAACCCTTTACAAATATTTACCAAAAGTACTCCCCTCACCACCAACTTCAAAACTCGACCAAATTACAACCATTCGCAGTATTTTGCATGAAAATATCAAATCCGGAGTTAGAATATTTTTATGACATCCCAAAGTACTAAACTTGACCTGAAATGATATCGGGGCAAAACAGTAATTTTCTCCCTCGCTCTCAAAATCAGGCGATAATATACTCGTTGGAATGCATTTTCAGCTGAGAATTCATTTATGATGTCAGAACTGAAATTTGGGGAACGACAAAGCACATGGGATCCACTGAGGATATTTTGGTAATTTCTTAGATTTTGGGAATTTTAATGAGAATTTGGGCTCAAGTGGGCTTGGGATTAAAATTGGGATCGAAAATGAAAAGGTGCCAAGCTCAAGCCTCCAGAAGCTGCAAAGATCAAAAAGTATTTTTTTTTTCGTGCAAATTGGGGTGTCTACGAGTGTCATTCACGGGAACTTATACGGGTCTTTCGTAATAAAATATCGTCATATGCCGATAGACTCAACTGAAGATATATTCAAACGATTTTTAAAAGTCACTTTAAAGATAAAAACCCTTATCTAGTCAAATATCAAATAAAAATATTTTTATATTATAATTTAAAATAAAAAAATAACTAAAATTTAAAGTATCATAATCGTAAGATTTGTCTTCTTTTCGTGTTGTTTTGTTTTGTTTTGTTTTTTGGTGTTTTAAAGTTTTAGGGTTCATCCTTTTCTTTTAAGGTTTATCATCTTTTTTAGGATTTCAATTTTTTTAAAGTTTAGTTATTAGGGTTTTAGTGTTCATCATTGTTGTAGACTCATATTCTTTTGCTTCCATAACCCATCTTTCTATATGGCCAAAATATTCTTGTATTTCCATCAATTTTGCAAAATGATCAAAATACCCTTGCTTTTACACCCAACTTTAAAATGACTGCTAGTTATTTTGTTGGCATTCATAGCAACAATATTCAAGAGATATTCAAATTCAAAATTCAAGTTATTCTCAGAGATTTATCAGGATGTTGCTAGAGATTACCTACAGCTGGTTAATCATTTAAAAAAAGAGACTTCTAATTAAAGTTGGACTCAAACTCAACTTAATTAGATTCGGTTTGGGCTTTCTAAATTCCATGAGATTTCGATTGACTGAAGAGACTAAGATGTGATGAGAATATTTGATTTTGTATTAAAAGATTGTTATGGAAGGATCTCAGAAGATTAGATCAGTTCAAAAACGAATAGGAGATTCGGTTTTTGAAATTAGAATCAGATCTCACGTTCAATGATTGTTGCAACAAATGTTACAACACTCGAAATCTTATCCCTTTCCAAGATTTGATTCAGATCTTCATACTGCTTTATATAAACCTCTTATTAGATACGAGTTCTGCAACTTCTCAGAGTTCAAGTTTATTACTTTTGAGTTGTTCAAGTTTACAGTTCTTCGGGAGAAGACAATTTGCAGATTGAAGGGAGTTCAACTATGCAGACATTGAAGTCGAGTGGTGCTCGCTGAACAGATTCAAGAAGTGGATTCAACGCTACAGCGACAGAAATAAAGAGGGAGTCTTTGTTTTGTACAAATCCGATTAGTGATTGTAATCTCGATAACTTAATGGATTGTTCAATGTCTGGGCATGGCCCCGAGGAGTAGGTTTTTACCGAACCTCGTAAAAATTACCTGTGTTCTTATATTATTATGCTTTAGATAAACCAATTAATCTAATAATTAACAATAATTAGATTAATTGTTAAAATCGGATCAATCAATGACCAAAAACTATTATCTTAAAATGACCAAGATCCACCATTATGTAACCCATCTTTTATTTTTTGGATTTAAATGAAGATTTATCATTATTGAAGCTCATTTGGAAAACATATTAATAATGGGTTTTCTACTTAAATGAACACTCATATTTTGGTTCATCCCACTCCAAATGATTAGGACAATAAGAAACTTATTAAGACAAGACCAATCAACATAATCCAAAAAATTAGCCCAAAAGAATCCATTAAGACAAGTTCAACCCACCTCATCACCTCCATTTTTGGCACTTTATTTATGTGCCAAGAGAAGGATGTTCTATATGTCATAATTGGTGGTGTGGCATTGGTCTTTGCCCCATGAGCTATCAATTCTCTAACTTTCCCAAGCTTTTCACATCTTTGGCATTCTTTTTTATGTGGGCGAAGAAAGAGGCGGTCTGCCTTCCATTTTGGGTGTAATATTGGTCATTGATCTTTGACCCATTAATTCTTACAAGAACCAAAGCCTTTCATATTTTTGGAATTCCTTGTACCAGCATATTAGGAAGGATTTTTCCATAACCCTTTTATCTCCTATATCATCCTGTAAACACAAATTTTGTCTATTGAAAATCAACGAACAAGATATGCATAACAAAATCAATTTTATTGATTTAATATGGGAAGATTACAATCTCTAGGGATTTTTTCTATACAAAAGAAAAGATCCTCTGATTCTTCACTTCAGGGTGTCTTCAATCCAAGGGCTGCAATAGCTTAATCTTGGGTTGATGCGAAGTCTCCGGCTTGATCTCCGGGCTTGTAGACTTATGGAAGATGTGGACTGAAGGCTTCAACCTTGATGTAGATCTCTGGGTCTTTGAGCATATTCAGAGAATGAAGAACTTGAAGAAGTCTTTGGTTTGATCTTCGGGCTTGTAGACTTATAGAAGATGTGGGTCGAAAGGCTTCAACTTTGGTTTAGATCTCTGGGCCTTTCAGCGTATTCAGAGATAGAAGGCTTTATCTTCAGGCTTGAATGCAACTTTAGAACTTCAAGTCTTCAGATCTTCAAGGCAATAGACCAGCAGGGCTTTAGAGCTTCTTATTGATCTTTCTTCCTTGGGTTTGATAGTTTTCTGAATCTTCGGCTTGATCTCCGTGCTTGTAAACTTATAGAAGATATAGACCAAAAGCTTTAACTTTGATGTGGATCTCTGGGCTTTTGAGCGTATTCAAAGATTGAAGAACTTGAATCTTTAGGCTGGAATGCTGTATTTTAGAGCTTCAAGTCTGTAGATCTTCAGGACTTCAAATCTTCAAGGTGTCAGAGCAGCAGAGCTTCAGATCTCTTCTCCTTCTTTTGATCCTTAAACTTTATGATTTTCCGATCATCTGGTCCTCTTCTGACCATTGATCATCTCCTGAATGTGAGATGACTACCCTTATTTATAGATTTGGAGGGGAGTCCTCCTTGAATTAGAGATAATTCTCAATTTAATTAGGGATTATCTACATGTGGGATAGTAGAGTTCTACTTGTTCTCAACCAATTTAGGATATTTTCCAATATAAGATAATTCTTTATTTAAGAATTATCTAAATTTCGATTGGATAGTTTTTAGATAATTCTTTTGAGAATTATCTAGAATTTTTCTATTTTGTTAGGATAATTCATATTTAATGAGAATTATTATAATTTTAATTTAATAATTCTCTGTGGGTCCCTTTTGAACTAATCAAAGATTCAATTTGAGAGAATCTTATTTTAGTGGGCCCATCTTGTGAGATCGGGCCATGTGGCATATTTTGATCTCCAAAATTTCTCCTTCAACACATCCACCCATATAAATTCTCTATACTTGATTCTTGTCCAACCACTTTTTACTCCTCCTTTTCCAACATTTTTGAGCCAAAACCCACAAAAGACACTTATATGCCTTTTAAAAAGATATCATTTTCAAAATCTCAAAAGTAACCCACAAAAGACAAAAGTTATATGAAGTTTTATCCCATTAAAAAGATCAAACTACTATTTTCAAAATCCCAAAAGTAACCTAAGACGTCCACACTTGGCCTATAAATACCCCTCCTCATCTCACATCTCAACATACCTTGAAGCCATTAAGAGCTATCTTTTTTATTCTCTTAGTAGTTCTCTCTCACTCTTCAGAAATATCTAAGAGAAACCTCTCCTTCCTCTCCCTTTCAAAAAAAAAAAAAAAAAAAGAAGACGAAGAAGGTCTCTAAGTCTTATTTTAAAGATAAAGGAATAGCTCAAATTGTCTACTTGCCAAATACAGGTAATTAAATTAGCTTATTACTTTTTCTTTTCTTTTTTTATTTGTAGTTTATAAGTTTATCATTAATAATGTTGCTTATCATTATAGTTTTCCTTTCATGCATATTCATTTCTCCTAGCAATTTCGTTTTCTGTAGATGTAATGAATCTTTAACAACTCTCACTTTCATTAGTTTCATAAATCTTTTCTATCGTGTTAGTTTTCTTTCTTTGATTAATAGTACTTCCATCTTTACAAAAATTGTAATTTTCTTTTATGCATATTTACTTTATTATAATAACTCTTCACTTCCTTCAGTTTGTATAAATTCCTTTTTTATTTGTCACATTTCTGATTGGTAGTAGTTTCATCTTCTACATAACCACGATTTGCATAACCCCTTGGGTCTCCTCTCCTTTAGATCTAGAGATTAGTGAATACGAGTCACCCACTATCTCTAACATATGTGATATGTTAAGAAAGAGGGGTTGGAAATGGGTGAACGTATTCTCTAAATTCATGGATTCCTTACTCTTCAGTTGTAGAAGAAGGGCCCAAGAATCGTATGGCAGTGTTTTGCTAGAGTTGGACTTGCCTGTTACTTGATATGCCATTAACAATGGTGGAGCTTTTGCCTATTTGTGAGCTTTTCTCATTTCTGCTAAAGAATAACATCAGAAGCATTAGATGTTAGGAGCCATTTTCTTGTTTGGGCAGGTTTTAATTTGCCAAGTCTTTTCATTTGTTTCACATAATAGGCATCAGAATTGTGATGTGGTGGGAACTGCACTGAGAAATGTTGGTTTTTTGGAAATTTAATCCTCAGCTAGACTATTCGTTTGCTTAGTTTCAGATCATACTTGATCAATTAACCAGAACCCTTACATATCTAAATTTTTTTTTTCTTTTGGAATTCAAAGTTAAGAAAACATAGAAGACTATTTATAACAAGAGATGATTTCCCTGAGATGAATTAATATAAATATCATCCTTCTGTCAAAAAGAAAAAAGAAAAGGAAAAGGAAAAAGAAAAAAGAAAAGAGGAAAAAAAAAAACAAGTATAAAAATAATTGGAGGTTTCTGAGAATTATTCCCAATCTCTGGTTTTATATTCATTCAATTCTCTTTCAGCAACTTTGGATTGTGGGAGCTCAAGATCCATATACTGGAGTTGTGCCGACTGCTTCGCGTCTGGAATGGAGGTCGATTCTTCGAATTCCCTTGCTCCAACGTACTTGTGGGGCTGCTCTTACATGGTTGTGAAGCTGCTTTTACAAATATTTCCTTCTGATTTCATCAAACTCCGCCGTGAGATAAGAAATTCTTCCATTGTCGTTCGTGCAAGTGTCGTTAAAAAGGTCAATCTTATCTCGTCATTCTTCTTTTGTTCTTTTGTCCATTGTGTCTTCCAATCACCCATAAAGATGAATTCCACCAGTTCTAAATGTTCACATTCGAAGACTATTAATTAGGAAGAATTTTCTGCAGGTTGTGCTCCAAGTTCAAGCCCTTTTTTTTTCTTTTTTCTTTTTTTTTTGCAACATTTGCACTTTTTCCTAATATTAACGAATTTATTCTTACTCTCCATTCATTATGGGATATATAGATAACCTTATATATGATGTACCATCCACAATACAAACATTTTAATTTCATGTGGTACTTATAGTTTAGATCATAACAGCCATCATGAGGCTGCAACATAGTTCGATTTAACAGTGGCAGAGATATTCAAAGCAAAGAAGCGAGACATTTTCACAAGACCTGACCGAAGATGGGTTAGAGATTGCTCGCCGGTGTAGGTGCAGGTAGCCGGAGAATGGAGTTGCAATGAACAACCGAAAGAGAGCCAAAAATCCAGAAAATGAACAGAGCCTGTTCGGAACTTACTCGTCGATCTTGTAAATTTTAAACATTTGGGAATTCTTGAAAAGAAAACAAACTTTTTAAAAACCGAGTTCCCCGTCTTAAAAAAAAAAACTCTTGTGTTTATGATTGTTGGATTTAATTGTGTTAGATCTGAGGGTGTTAATTAATCAATCTTAATTGACACAAACACATAAAATCAGAAAATTGACATAGACAATTTTAACGAGGTTTGGTATAAACCTACTCCTCGGGACCACGTCCACATGATGATCAATCCACTATAGAGAAAGAAGTTACATACACCAATTTGGTCTTATACAAGATAAAGACTCCATCTTTAGACATTGTCGCCATGTGTATAACCAGATCTATAAGCTTGATCAGCGAGCTCCCCTCGACTTCAATTTGCATGGTTGAACTCCCTTCAATATGCAGTCGCCCTCTCCCGAAGACTCACCATTCTTCTCCCGAAGAACTGAAGTA
>JAUPMG010000017.1:11917556-11930802 GCA_031762675.1 Pachysandra terminalis | reverse complement strand
AGTAAGCTTCAGATAGCATCTCAGGTCAAGTGTATCGAAATGCTTGCATCGCATTCAAATATTATTAATAAAAGCAAACATCAAATATAGATGAGATTGAGCATGCAACTCGGAAAGGTGGAAATCCCAAGAGAAATATCAAGACTTGTGGTTCAAAGGTTCTAGCCCAAAGCTCGAGATTAGAGAAATCCCAACAGATGAATTTGAAAAGATTCAAAATAGATCCCACGAATAACTGCTCAAAATGAATTTTATTCGAAATGAGTCCCACGAATAACTGTTCGGGAAAGAAGATTTCGTTCCAAAGAAGGGTATTGTTATAATATACCTATTTGTTTGAGCATTTACATATACTTGATTTTGTGATGAGATCATGTATATTTTATTTTGTCTTTTCTGTTGGAACAAAGAATCTCATATTCAAATGATGAGAAGCATTTAATGATACAAAATCTCATATTCAAATGATGAGAAGCATTTAATGATACAGTCCCAGTGAAGGTGTCTTCAAATTTTGGCATTTAGAAGATAATAATAAACAATTGACCCCTTTTCGAAATATGACATCTTTTCAAAATTTACACATGTAACCTCTTTTTGAGATCGAGATTGGATGAAAACTAAAATCGAGGAGGAAAATATCATTTCGAAATAGGTATTCCAGGAGGACTAAGAGTAGCATCCTAAAATGGGTCCCACACTTATATGTTTAATTAGTGTTTTACAAAAAAGGTCATACATGTCATTAATCAATGTCTCATTTTATTTCGTTTTTACAAATAAGACAATTATGTCATTTGTGAGATTTGAGATTTCTTTAATGAAATGGGACCCGCGAAAAGGAATTCAAATGATTTCCTAAAAATTCGAAATAGGTCCAAGAAGAAGAATTTGAATGAATTTCTAAAAATTCAAAATGGGTTCCACGAAGAAGAATTATTCGAAATAAAGCATTATATAATATAAAATGTGACCCATAATCAATTCTTTTAAATAAAAGATACACCTTACTTAAATATTTTCATTCACGTGAGACAAATTCAAAATATGCACAAATTCGAAATATGCTAAAAAATATCCTACTTCGAGTTTAACTTGAATGGGATAAGACACTTCGAAATACTCAAAGATGGGTCTCACCTCGAATAAATTTGATACACCTGTTCATGCCATAAGATAGTTTATAGAAAGAAAAATAGTCTTTATGCTTTCATTCCATAAAAGCAGATAAGACAAAAGATAATCATTTTTATTATTTTATATTTATATCTCTTTGTCATGAAAGGTGGTTAATGGACCTAAAGAAGGTACAACTGTCAGACAAGTCTTTTCCAGTAAAATAAAATAAAATGATGGTGTACAGTAATTAACAGTTCTGAAAAAGATATTTTTGTTAAGGTAAGACCCACACGAGAAAGTGAAAATTCAAAGATAGTTTTGGATTCAATGCTAGATGGTTCAAAAATTAAAGAAACTCAAAATGTGTTGACTCGAGTTATATATATATATATATATATATATATATATTACACCTTTTTTTCTTTTATAATTGTAAGGACGGTTACACATCATTCAACTCTATATTTATATTCATTTAACTTTTCGTTTTGAAATATTTTAATATAATCAAAATCTTTTGATATGATCTCACATACGTGTGTACCGTATAAGCAAATTCGACACTCCAATTTTGCAATTCAAATATACAGATGGAGAACATGTCATCTATATTTTAAAATTAAAGGATTATCAAAACGAAGTCATACTTGTTTGTTAGAAAGGGACGTATAATGAACATCCCCAGCGGAGTCGCCAAAAATGGTGATGCACAAATCGATAAATAGGACCAGTTTGGGCTAATTTAGCCGTTGATCTGTTCGTATGACCGATTTGTGCCGGATAAGGTGGATAAGGTCTTTTGAGGTTCGGGAATGCTCCAATCGCTCGCCTAAACCGAGGAATCGGCCGTTCAGGCGGCGCTACATCGATCCAACAAATATGAATTCCAAAATTATGTAAAACAACACAAGAACACAAGATTTTACATAGTTCGACAATATCGTCTACATCCATGGATTGCCATACGTCACTTATTCTTCTCACTTTATTCTTGAGAAAATATCACATACATTATACATTGTAGAAAAATGCATATAAGAAAAAGAAGGAGAATGATAAAATTCTCTATCTTTTATGGAGAACCTTAGTTTTTCTCCCTTTCTTTGTCTCTTTTTCTCTCTTTGTCTTTTGTCTTCTCCTTGAAGTGAGAAAACAACTTCTTTTAAATAGGGAGAACCCCCTTCTCTCAATGAAGAGATGCCTCCTTTTAAATGCCTCAAAGAAACTGTCAAAGGAATTGAATACTCCAAGAAAAACTGTTAAAACTGTCAGAGCATTCAATATTCAGAGAAAACTGAAATAACAATAAATGCCAGATCTGTGAACAGTAAATCGCATGAACAGTGTCATGAATAATAATTTTGAATCTCATGAACAGTGTCATGAATAGTGATTATGAACAGTGTCATGGTTATATGAACAGTGTTTTGAAATTACAGTGAACAATGTTTTCAAACATGTGAACAGTGTTCTCCAAGTGCACTCTCAAAATAGCATTCTCGAAATGCATTCTCGAAGTAGCATTCTCGAATTAGCATTCTTGAAGTAGCATTCTCGAATTGCATTCTCGAAGTAGATTTCTCAAATTGCATTCTCGAAGTGGATTTCTCTAATTGCATTCTCGAAGTAGATTTCTCGAATTGCATTCTCGAAGTGAATTCTCGAATTGTACTTTCGAAATAATGAATAGTGTTTCCAGACTTCAATTAATAGTATTTTTCAGACTTAAAATGGTCTAAAACATACAATAAATATGTCACAAATAAAAAGGTGCCATGTAGGCATTTCAAAAAACCAGTCATCATCAGTACCAATCCATAATACAAACATTTTAACTTCATGTCATACTTGTAGTTTAGATCATAACAGTTGCAGAGATGTTCAAAACAAAGAGGTGAGACATTTTCACAAGACCTGACTGAAGATGGGTTGGAGATTGCTGGCCGATGAAGGTGTAGGTGCCGGAGAATGGGGTTGCAAAGAACCAACCGAAAGAGAGCCTGTTCGGAGTTGATCTTGTGAATTTTAAACATTTGGGAATTCGTGAAAAAGAAACAAACTTTTTAAAAAAAGAGTTTTCCATCTTGAAAAAAAAAAAAAGACTCTTATGTTTATGATTGTTGAATTTAATCGGTGTGTCAGTTTTATTATTTAATAAAAATGTGCAATCAAACAATTCTATATAGTATAGCAATCTAATGATTGTAGACCTGTTTACAACAGATATATATGTGTATGGTGTAATGTAACAAAATGGGGAAGCCATTTTCCCTTAATGAAACTATGAAGTAGCCTCATTTCTCAGCATTTCCATCAACAAATCATTCCATGCATCAATGGGTCCTGGCAAGCACCAGTGAACACAATCGTTAAAACCTTCCATTCCTTTGTTGTTCCAGTGAGATCCAGGGTGCCCATCAGCTCTCATCAACATGGCCCTGGTGACATCCAAAGCTTTAAACAGCTTCCCCCTCTTCTCTCCCTCCTTTCTTGCTCTTTCAATCTCTTCTGCTTGAATGCTTCTGAGCTCCCACTCAGTGCTATCCAAGTGAACTTCCCCTTCACTTAAAGGACTTGTCCTGTTGCAATTGCCTCCAGTATTCCAAGTTCCATTCTCAAAATGAGCAGGTGAGAAAGTCCTTAGCAAAGTAACCAGACCCCTACACTCCCTGCAGCTGTTTATGTACTTAAGTGCATTTCGAAACACCCTTTGGATGGCAAAGCCGAGGCCAAGATCTGTGACATTTGCTTCATTGCAAAAGACACAACCCAATAATTTTCCATCTTCATATAGGTAGCTTTTCCGGAAGAACCAGTGAGCGTCGGAGACCACAGCATAGTCTATCATTGGCAATTTCTCAGCCCACCTGCTATCAATCTGATCAAGGTACAAGTCGTAAATGCCGGACGATGACCCATTGATTATTCTCTCCTCTCCGATCACTAGGAATTTAGTCCACAATACCATGAGAGTGAAATTATGGGAAGGGAAGTACCATGTCCGGAACCTATCGTCAGAGTCCTTGAACATGTTTTTTGGAGTCTCCTCCTGCAACATATACCAATACATGTCATGATCAAGTACTACATTACCTTCTAGGCACGATTCATCGTGTCAGGCATTCAAACATATTCAATTACTCTAGAAGTATGTTAAGATCAGATGGATAGTTGAGGTCATCTGTCAGATTGTCAAAAAACACAAAATCACCGAGTTGCAAATTTTTAAGTCTCTTCATGAGCTCTGTTCTAACTGAAAATAATAAATAAATGAGTGCCTATGAGTTTAATTAGAATAATATGCATTTTGAATCTCAAACATAATATGTGCACATGGAGTTGACTGCAAATCAGGATCATAATCAGAGCATGTGGGCCGGTGTAAAAATGGCAGACCGTGTACATGGGAGAAAAGATACGAGTTTCCCACATAAGCCGAATGTTTTCTTACCCATCTTCAATGAGAGGCAAGCAACAACAACAACAACAAAGTGCCATATCTCTACTAGTTTGGGTAAGTAATACTAATCCTGTTCTGCTATCTCAATCTATCAAAAACCCATATTTTTGGCATAATTAATGATTGATATTTGAAGGATAAACAAGAAATAAGCCTTAATTGGTGTTGAAATTAGAGGTTTTATTAAAATTTTGAAAGCAGAACCATAGTTAATATAAAAAGGTTTGCACTATCAAGGCCAATTTGATAACTCTTGAACCATTCTTATATCTGGGGTTGAGAGCAAAATTATATTGTTTTTGAATAGTTTATGTTAAGATTCCCTATGTTCAATTCACATAGTACAACTCTCCGTACCTATCAGATGGATCCTGACATAATATCCATCAACAAAAAATAGATTTATAATACAAATGCAGAATCAGAGGAGAAGAAGAAGATGATGTAGAGACTGAGTCACTGACCTGAGACAAGAGACAGAGAAGCGACTCCATTTGGTTTCGCCCAACCGAGTCGCCGATAAAAGCTAAAGTCTTCCCTTGAACAATTCTCATGAAAGTCTTGGGCTCGAACCTCGGAAGCTCACATCCAACTGGTTTCCATCTCCAATTCAAAAAATCTGTATCTTTCCTCCCATTCTTGCCACAGTTCTTAGAGTCGGGGATCGTCGAACAGCTCCGATTCGTATAAAGAGACCCTTTCAGGTCTGGAATCCAGTGACCTGTGAACAAATCACACTTTCCATCATCTGCACAGCAAATAAAAACACCATTAAAGCTCAAAAAAAAAAAAGAAAAAAAAAAGTTCAATAGAGATACATACGTTTCTTGTGTTCAAGAAAGAGAGAGGTTTGAACAAGGTCTTGTTTGGGTGTGCCCTCGAAAGGGTGTGGAGAATAGAGGATGAAGAAGACGAAAATGGTGGCTACTAGCCATAAGAAAAGCGACACAGATCTTCCGGAATTCATTGTCTTGTAGCAATGGAGGAGCTCTAAGGTTGGAATATGATAAGAGAATTTCATGTTTCATGGAGGCAGAGAGGAAGAGAAGTGAAGCACCTTAGTTTTGATTTAATGGCGTGGAGGGAGAGGAGATCCTTCCTTTTGCATTAATGAAGATGACGTGGAGAGATTCTGTAACTCTTCCAAGTTTAGGAACATGGTGGTCGTGAGCTGCACTAAATGGGCTCCAAAAGGAAATGCTTTGTCAACTTCAATGCTCGCCCTCTGATTTAGCCAAGTGGACGATTGCTAATAAGGATAGTTGCATGGAAATTCGTGATGGCTTTATTAATTGGCCATAATTATCGGCGCAATCTCGCAGACTTTTAGGAATGGACTTTCTTTTCGGGTATTGTTGTTCTTTCTAACTTTGCTTTCCCACTAAAACATGACAGGGACAAGCAAGTCGACTCTACTACCTTGAAACCAAGGAGAGAGAGAGGAATTGAATTGAATCAAATGTGTAGGAGATTCAATTCAAATGGGTAGGAACTAAGGAACATATTAGGGCAAATTTGGCATTGCCCTCTTGGAAGGAGAAGAGATTCTTTTAAAATTGATTCTTATAAAGCGTTTCATAGGAATAAAAGATGTTTGGTAAATATTTATTGAAAAAGCGCTTCCAAGTTAAATTTGCGAGACACTTTTGTATAGTAGGAAATTTATATTTAGTAAGAGTTTTGTTCATGGGTAAAATAGATATTTTAAAAGTTTTAAAAGGGCATATAAGACAATTAGATATATTTCATTAAAACCTCAAGTTGATTCTCACAAATATAATTTCAAAAGCAGAAAATAATAGCTTTTAAAAAAATCAACTTTTGGATAAAGCGATTTTTATGAAATCGCTTTTCACTTGAGCTTATCAAACGCTTATTTATTTATTTGAAACACTTTTGAGAACAAGAATCACTTTTAGGTCCTAAAAAATCAATGACAAACACGCCCTTAATCAGATAAAACTATGGTTGTATGGCCCACTCGATATATGTCAATAGTTGAAAGCGTGTATCGATCAGGACCATACAATATTAGACAAAGTCAACATTAGCATGGTTTCTTATAGGGGTGTCAATTGGTTCGGTTTAAACCGAAAATCGAACAAACCAAACCGAAAAAAGTTGGTTTGGTTTGATTTTTTTTTATTTTGGTTTGGTTATGGTTTAGAACACAAAAAACCGAAGTAGATTATATATAATATATAGATATATGTGTGTATATGTTTTGTATAGAAAATAGTATTAATTTTGTCAAACCCAACTGAAAACTGAATTTTTTGGTTTCTATGTCGGTTTGGTTTGATTTTCGGTTTTATCTTATTATAGTTCGGTTTTCTAATTCGGTTTTTAATTCGATCTGGTTCGGTTTTCGATTTAGTGTAATGTAATTCAGTTTGGTTTAGGTTGACCACTAAACTAAACCAAACCAAGCCGACCGAATTACACCCCCTAGTTTCTTATTGTCCGAAATGTTGAAAGTGTAGCATGGCAGGACACAATCTATTTCCATTGCAGGCTCTGGCCCATCTCAGTCTCGACCAACAAATAAATTTCCTGTCAGACTCTAAACTTTCTGGGACCAAAACTGATTGGTAAGCATAATTGCAAGAATAAAATTAAATAAAATATTTTATAATTTGATGCAAAAGCAAAGTGAAAAAAAAACTTTCTGAGACCAAAACCGATTGGTAAGCATGATTGCATGAATAAAATTAAATAAAATATTTTATAATTTGATGCGAAAGCAAAGTAAAAAAAATAAAATTGTCAAGGTTGCACTTGGTTCAGTGGTAACTGCTAAGGACATGGTGGGGCTGTCCTTAGGTATTGGGATCAATTCCGTCTTCACCTTGTGGATGTGAGTTAATTAATCCTTCCGATTAAGCCTTTGGGCAATCAAAAAATTACCAAAACTTTGGTTATTTAAAACCTTGGTTTAAATTCCCTACCTCATTAGATTGAGGTAAGGAAATGCCAAGTTCTGATTGTAATTGAAGCATGTCATTTAAGGGGTTCCAAAATGAAGGGAGTTAATGGTAAGAGTAAGGTATATTATTAAGAAAATTCCAAATCAACAAATAAAATACCACAAGTTGCAGAACTTAGCATAAAAGATGAATGATTGGAAAGAGCTTCAACTGAGGAGCAGGACATACAAAGAGGAAGGGAGATCTATTGGTCGGGATCAAGCAATAATTATAAACACAGTAAAAACGAAAAGATCAAACAATGCACACTGATATATGTGGTTCGACAAAATCTATGTTTACGGGAGAAAAGAAGTTTTTACTATGTCTAAAACAAATTAGGCTTGCAACTTATTCTCCTATCCAATATATAGGGCAAATCCTCAATATACCCTTACCATACCGCGGTAGGTTCCATCCCTCGCACCTAGGGGTAGAGTTTGGAAATTTTTCTTGGTGAAAGACAAAAAAGCTATAATGCGTTGCATTAATTATTGCTCGATGATTTCAGTCTGGTGGACCGAAATAAAAATTTGATAAGAAACTTTTTCATTCTTTTTTTATCTATATGCAATAAATAGTAATTTTATTGAAAATATTGAAATTTTGATGATTTCAGCAAAACAATTTTATTTTTGAAATTACTATTTTAATCAAAATTAATTATTTCGGTAATTTTCAAACTTTTTGTCAAAATTGTCCAAAATCTTTTACAGCAAAATTTTAGGATTTTGATTTCGCCTACCTAAACGAAATCGAAAAATTTCAATGAAATTTAAAACCTTGACATATAATAAATAGATAGGATTGTAAATGAGCCAAATTGAGCTTTGCCCAACTCGTCTTGAGCTCGTAAATCGCTCAGTGCAAGCTCGTAAACCTTGAGCAAGGTTTAGGCTCGGCTCACGCTCATTACAAAATTTTAGGTTCAGGCTCGTTAAAATATTTTAGGCTTAAGCTCGACTCCTAAAAATCTCGACTTGTAAAAGCTCACTTTGTAAAAAAAAAATTTAGCTTAGTTGAAATAAATTAATATTGTAGTTGATAATAATGTAGCATAGTATATTAACATACATGTTTAATATTAATATATAATATAAGATATAGGAATATAGATGTAAAATATCATAAGCAAATTGAGCCGAGCTTTAGCGGAGTCAAGTCTGCCCAAGCTCAGCTCAATATCATTAAGTTAATGAGCTTTTTTTTGGGGGGCTTAGGCTTGGCTTGTATGCCTAATTATAGTGCTGAAGTTTATCTCATATAAGCCGAGCTAGTTCGACTTATTGGCAGCCCTATAAATAAGCATAAGACTATTTTTTTTTTTAAATGTGTAAGAGTCTAATTTTAAAAAGTTCAAATAAAGAAAATATATATATATATATAAGTATAAAATTGTAATTTTAAAATTATATATACACAAAATAATAATTATTAAAAATTTAATAACGGTGAGTTTTTTGTTTGTGCGCGTGTGTGGGGGGAAACATGTAGCGCCACTCCACCCAAGGTAGGTGGACCTCCCTAACCCCATGGTACTAACCCACACAATGAGTTCTGCTTGTGTCCCCTCCCCTTATATGTAGAGCCTAGTGAATGCGAGCCATCCACCGTCTCTAATAAGTTTTGACTGTTATATTTTGAAACTAAAAATTACAGAGTAAGACATCTAGCTCCCTTCAGTTTTGAAAAACCCCACTTACCTCCTTTGTCACTGTTATAAAAAAGCCCTTGAATATCAGTTATACCATTTTGACTTGAGGATAAAAAGTAGAAAATGATTCTCTCTTCTACTCTCTCTTCATCTGTAAGTAAAAGGCCTGTAAGAGAAAAACTCCAAAAGTTAAATTAACCAAAGCCCACCAAAATGCAGAATTGTTATCTACTTCATGAACAGGTTTGGTGTTTCATGACAGGTTACAATGTGTCACCTTAAGGTTTAATATTCTTTACCCTTTTTTCCTAGGCAACAAGGTATAATCTAAATATTTTTGTATGTTTTTTTCATTATTCCATTTCTTCATCAAAATTTGCCCAACTGGTAGCTGATTAGTCATCTTTATGAGAACTTAAATTCAACTGAAGATTATTACAGCAATCATCCAAAGGCACATCACAATCTAGTACAAGGCTTTTTTCTTCAGGAACCATATGAAGGCCTCTTATTTAAGAGAGGATCGACCACAACTTGGGGTTCAAAGTTCGGCCTTACGTACTGGGCAAAGTATATCTCAATACATCTCATTGCGAGCAGTCATCCGGAACCCCCACTTGTCTTTCAACTACCCACAGAGGTTAAGATCCATGTCTGATATCGACAGCCCATCCTTGTACCTAAAGAGAGATGGGGGTGCAAGAAACTTCTGGTGCTGAAAAACAACTTGACCCATAAAAATTTCCAAAATCTGCATGTTGAGGCTTTTATTCACCTGATGTGAAAGGATTGGGGAAAATCTCAGTTCCTACACGGTTGATTGACCCCTCAAAATAACTATTTGCGATTGTAGCATTGCAAGCCTAGAGCACCAACATCTGAAATGTCAAATTACTAGAAATATACCATTGTGCAAAGTAGTCGTGACCCCAATCCTCTATTTTTGCAGCTCTGTCGTGCATCTATCCTGGAGAAATTTTTTTGCAGGTCCGACAATGGCGGTAAAGAGAGAGTTGAATTTTTTTTTTTTTTAACCCTCAAATCAAAAGGGTATAATTGGTATTCAATAAGCATTTTTAATTTACTTTAAATGTTAAATGGGTTGGTGACAAATATATAAGGAAGGTAATTGGGGTTTTTAAAACCGAAGGGAACCGCACAGGTGAGTTCAACTGGCAGTCACTAGCCAAAAGAACTGGAGTTCCCAAAAACTCATTGTTAGTTCCTTGTTAAAGTTGTGGCATGCATTCCAACTATTAATGAGAGGATTTAAAAACTCATTGTTAGTTCCCTGTTAAAGTTGCGGCATCTAATTTTATGCATTCCAACTCTTAATGAGAAGATTTACCTTGAACTAGACTCATAATCCTTTGCTTCCATAAACCATCTCTTTATGTGACCAAAATACTCTTTAATTTTTATCGATTTTGCAAAATGATCAAAATACCTTTACATTGACACCCAACTTTAAAATTACCAAAAAACTATTATTTTAAAATGATCAAGATCTACCATTTTGTAATCCATCATTTAATTCTTAGGGTTTAAATGAAGATTTATCATAATTAGGACCCATTGGGCAAAAATACTAATAATGAGTTCTCTAGTTAAATGAACACTCATATTTTCGTTCATCCCACTACAAATAATTGGGAGAATAAGAAACCCACTAAAAAAAATGTCCAATCTACATATACAAATATTAGCCCAAAAGAATCTATTAAGACAAGTCCAATTCACCTCATCACCTCCATCTTTGGAACCTTTATATGCCAAGAAAATTTTGTTCTACATGCCATGTTTGGAGGTGTGGCATTGATCTTTGCTTCACGATCTATTAATTCTCCAACTTTTTCAAGTTTTTCACATTTTTTGTATTTTTTTATGTGGATATAATTAGATGTGGCAACGTGTCGGGTCGGGTCGGGTCGTAACTGAGTCGAGTTTTGACGGGTTGGATTGGGTTCGACCCGTTTACCAACGGATCAAAAAAAACCTTGACCCAAACCCAACCCGCCCATAAACTGGTCGAACCTGCCAACCAGTTTAAAATTTAATTAATTATTTATTCATGTTAATTTTATTTTTTATTTTTAATTAATAATATAATAAAAAATAATAATAAACGGGCCACACATGTTTGGCGGGTTGGTTCGGATTCGACCCATTTACCAACGGGTCAAGAAAACCTCAACCCGAACTTAACCCATTTAATAAATAGGTCGACTTTAACCCGTTTAGTCGGATTGGGTCGTGTTTTGCCAACTCTAGATATAATAAAGATGTCGTATACATTTCATTTTGGATGTAACATTGGTTATTGATCTTCGACCCACTAATTCTCACAAGCACCAAAGCTTTACATATTTTTTATATTCTTTGTACATGCTAAGAAAGAGGTAGTCTACAGTATGTTGGAGTAATATTAGTCTTTGATACTTTACCAATAAATTCTTACAAATCATGATCCCAACTTTTTCATAAATTTAAGGTTTAAAGACAAATACATGTACCATGTATATTAGGAAGAGGGATTTTGGTCAATGACTTTTGACCTACTACTATTTACTTCTTATACCATCCACCTAGGGGTGGCAATGGATCAGGTGACCCGCTTGGCCGATCACCTTGGCCATATATTTGGACGGGCTTGGGCAAGGATTAGTACCTCGTAGGGTCAGGCTGGGCTGAAAATTAAGGCCGATTATTTTTCGGGTCGGACTTGGGTTTGCATTAGATTAGCCAAGCCCGATGATATGAACACTTATAACGAGTAATATATAAATTTTACCCAAGTTTATCATTCCTTAAGGTTGTGGTTTAGCAGTTGGAATTTCATATTCACTTCTTGGAAGACCAGGCATTGATTCTTTGAACTAACAAAACATAAGAGTTTTTGTTTTGTATGGACAAACATGGGCAGGCTTGGGCAAGCATTCTTAAGCCCGAAACCCGGGCCGGGCCAGGCTCGGGCCCACACAAGTACTCTTATATATAAAGTATGGCCCGGCCGGTTGCCACCCCTACATCCACCCATATCAGCTCTCTATACTTCATTCTGGACCACCACCTTTTACCCCTCCTTTTTATACATTTTAGAGCCAAAACTTCAAGTTATTATGAAGCTTTACCCCATGAAAAAGACGATCATTTTAAAAACTCTAAAAATAACCCAAGACCACCACCATTGGCATATAAATACCCCTCCTCATCTCACATCTCAATATACATTGAAGTCATTAAGAGGTGTCTTTCTTTTCTTATTCTCTTAGTGGTTCTCTCACTCTTAAGAAATATCTAAGAGAAACCTCCCCTCCCCCCTCCAAAGAGAAGAAGACGAAGAAGAAGAAGGTCTCCAAGTCTTGTTTTGAAGAAGAATGAATACCTTAAATTTTTTACTTGCAAAGGTAATTAAATTACCTTACCACTTTTTTTTTTTATTTGTAGTTTATAAGTTTATCATTTGTAATGTTGCTTATCATTAAGGTTTCCTTTTCCATGCATATTCATCTTCTCCTAGCAATTTCTTTCTCTGTAGATGTAACAACATTGGTCTTCTTTTAAGCATAATACTTCGATTTAACAACAAACTTTCAATAGTTTGCATAAATCTTTTCCAGTATTTTCATTGTTTACGTAAATCAAATTTTTTTTTTATGCATATTTACTTTAGGGAAAATTATGAAATCCCCTTACTTTAAGGGATTAAATGCTAAAAAGCATGTTGACTAAAATTTTTTGCAAGTATATTATACGAATATAAAAGTAATCACAATACGGTCCTCTGTCACATGACAAAGGACGTGTCAGAATTGTCTCCTTACATTGCTTTTTCAAAAAAAAAAAAATACCTAAACTACCCTCACCCCTATTACTCTCTCTTTCTCTCTCCTTGCACACTAAGTGTGCATCCTTGCACAATCAGTGTGCATCCTTGCACACCACGTGTACATCCTTCTCATTTTTTTTTAAAAAAAAAACATACCTAAACTACCCTTAGCCCATTCTCTCTCTATCTTTCTCTCTCATTGCACAATGGGGTGTGCA
>JAUPMG010000017.1:11902696-11913657 GCA_031762675.1 Pachysandra terminalis | reverse complement strand
CTCCTCAGGTCCACAGAGACAAAATGTAGGACTGGTGCCAACAGTTCATCACGGATGAAAGGGCGATGATCAGTAGCTGGTTCGAGAGGATGATCAGCAACACTGGGACTGAGACACAGCCCCGACTCCTACGGGAGGCAGTAGTGGGGAATTTTCTGCAATGGGTGAAAGCCTGACGGAGCAATGCCGCGTGGAGGTAGAAGGCCCACGGATTGTGAACTTCTTTTCCCGGAGAAGAAGCAATGACGGTATCTGGGGAATAAGCATCGGCTAATTCTGTGCCAGCAGCCGCGGTAATACAGAAGATGCAAGTGTTATCCGGAATGATTGGAAGTAAAGCGTCTGTAGGTGGCTTTTCAAATCCGCCATCAAATCCCAAGGCTCAACCCTGGACAGGTGGTGGAAACTACCAAGCTGGAGTACGGTAGGGGCAGAGGGGTTTGCAGTCATTGTTGCAATTCCTTTTTCGCTGCTTATGGGTAAGCACTTGCCCATAAGCACATCTAATTGCAGTCATTGTTGCAATTCCTCTCCAATTCTTGAATGGAGGGTAAATGCAAACCATTCAATACAAATGCCTGCCCATGTGTTGGGATTGTTATTAGTATTTCCTTCTAGCAAAAGAGAAAAAAATCCGGAAATCTCCGAAATTTGCTTTATAACCTTCTCTGTTGGAAGTAAATGTAAGGTAAATACTTGGATTTTTTTTTTTTTCGGTATGTCCACGCCCCACGACCCTCCCCACCCCTCCTCTCTTTTGAGGGGATGTCCTGCCAACGTCCCAAAGACGGGAGGACAAGGTCCGCTTGAAGTCAACCTGAAAGTAGATTTCCCAACTAGCTTGGCAACTAGATGACGAAAGAAACGAATGACACGTTTCTGTAACATATTTAAGAGAATGGTTAAGGTCCACTTGGTAGTAATACATGAAGTGTACATAATTTAAATCCTTAACCTACTTTAATCATTTAAATTCTAATGACAGTCGAACAAAGAGGTAAGATATATCACCAGAAGAAATACTCTTCAACAGCTACAATATACACCTGCATTAGAATTTGGCATCCCTTTTCCAACATTTGAGTAACGAACATCGTTTCCGTATCATTTCCATTACTTGGATTTATCACCATATCAACCCATCACAGATAAGGAATAAACACCACGGATACAATGAAGTAAATGCAACAATATGGCTGACTCAGAATGTTGTACAATGAAGATCTACACTTATAAAACAAACTTTGGTATAGAACTTCAGAATAAATAAAATAAATTATCAATACATCACACGAACATGGTGACTACTTCATACAAAAAATAAAATAAAATAAAAACACACTCCAAAATTAGGTGGCCAATGCTACAACTACATCTATATACGTAAGAAAATATATAACTTAAAACAGCAATGGAAAATATAAAAGAGCTTCTGATTAAGGCGGTCCATACATCCAACCCTCTCTCAACTATTAGAGGGTTGGGCATGATTGGTCGCGATGATGTTGGCACAACTTGATATATAGTCCGAGGCAAGCATACCAATATGATCATCAAGTTCAAGTACCCGAGCAACAAAGCAGACATGCTTTCAACAGTTAAAAATATCTACATAGAGAAACTGATCTTCAAAGGTCATCCCCCACCCAGAACAGATCAATGAGAAAACAAGCTTCCAGAGCCCGACAATTTTCTGAAGTTACAGTTTGTACAGCGGAAAAGGTGGTAGTCAGAAATTATAAACAAGCAAAAAGAACTCACTTACCACCTGTACTCCGCGACCCCGCCAGTCAGAAAAGCCCATTGGAGTTAGCCGGAACTCATCCTGGAAGAGCTGGGGAAAATAAGACAAGACAAAAGTTGAATAGCATGAAAATCATTTAATTGAAGCACAGAATATCTCAACATTTACAGGAATTATAGCAAAAGTACAAATCTCTTGTTCGTCGGAAAAGCTTCTTAGCAATCCTCAAAGCAAACAGCAGGACATGTGGAGTGATAATCATCACCCACATATACCTGGGACTCCACTTCAAGGGCTGATTCCACTTTGCCGCGTCAAGTACATAATATAATATTATAGGCTCCATCATCATCAACATTCTTACAACTATAAGAAAAATATAAGGTAGCACAGGTCACCAGACATTTACCAGTTGCCAACTTGCGCCATAAATCTACTATTGCAATGAAGATTGCTTGTAGCTAAACCTCTCGGTATCCCAGCCTCCTTCGGGCTCCTTTCTCTTCAACACTCCACCTGCTGCCTGATACATCCTTGCCTGCTCTGCTATGGCCTGCGAATTGGTAACAGAAAGTTGCCTAGATGCCAAAGAGAACCTCTCATCCCTCCCTTCTACATCCATACCTCCAGGACCTGCATTGAGATCTAGGCCTTGTCTTCCCCATTTTCTACTGCTCTCAACACCACCATTACTGGTAGCATCTGAAAGACTTATAACATAGGGCCTTGGGAAATGCGGGGATACTGCACCAGCAGGTGCTACCAAAGGTGAAGGAACAGCAGGAAAGCAAAGTGCCGCACCAGATGAGGAATCCATATACGTTGAGACACCTGAAAATGAGGTCGATGGCAATGGAAAATTGGCTCCAAAAGGAAATCCAGGATATTGAAATGAAGTGGCAGGAGGGAACGCCCCTGAGGGAGAGGAAGACAACACTGATCCCCTGTAAACATCGGGACCAAAGTTGGAGCCACCACTAGGGGGTCCCATGATCCTTTGGGACCCTGCCGCAGCAACAAATGAATAAGGTTGCTCCCCTCTCTCTGGCAAGATCGAAGGAATTGTGACGGCTGAGTAGGAGTTCCCAGGAGGGAACCATGACGAAAGGGTCCCTAATTCTGCATGGGTCATTCTGAGGCCAGAAACAGGTGGTAGAAACGACACACTGTTTCTGGAATGCTGGTTACGCGGTGCTGGTTCAGTGCTCACTTCATCAAGGACAGGACCATTATTCAAATCAAAATTCCTCAAGACATTCACCTCTCCATTAGAAAAGCCAGTAGATGACGATCTAGTTGGCAAAAAAGGGACTTCAAATCTCTGACTGGTGCTTGAAGGAATCTGCCCGATATCAGTACCTTCATCAATTCTGTTCAAGTCAAGATCAAGTCCTCCAGCATTACGAACTGATGCAGGACTACAACCAAACACCTCACCATGAGCCACGCCACGAATAACTGGTCCAGACTCGGAAACTTTCTCCTGAGCTGCACTCTGAGAACCCATATCCTCAAAAACTCTCTCATCTGGTATATTCAGGTCAATGTCTAAAAGAGGGCGACCCTGTTTGCTGGCTGTAATATGAGAAATATCAGCTGTACTGAGTGGCATCTCCAAAACCTTTCTAGGTTCAGCTGGCCGGAAAGCACTAGTAGCAGCCGATCCTTTCCATCCGAGTTCTGCCTTATTCCTTAGTAGGTTTTCAGGAGGAACAAATGGCCCTTTTGCAGCAGCAGCCACGGTAATTGAAGCAGGAAGGCCAGTAGACATGGAAGAAACAGGGAAAGGTAACAGGCTAGGCAAATGAATAGCAGAGGAACATCCAGCTACCGAGTTGGTTGGATCTCCCAGGTTCCCATCATCCACAGGGAAGCCTTCGTTCAAATCAAAGTCTAGCTTTGCAGCCACATCATCACCCACTGCAGCAGATGATGAAGAAGCATTTGCGATGGATGCACATTCTTGGGTCTCATCTGTGTCGATGGCAGTCAATTTAGATCCACTAGACTTCACACATTGTTCAGATTCTTGCACAGGATTTGCAGGCCACTCTTCTTGAGGAGCTGATCTATCACATCGGGGCTCAATAACCTCCTCTTTTTTTCCTGATTTCTCCTCAAAACCTTCACCACCATTATCTAAAACAGCTGAACCTAAACCAGCTCCAACTCGACCATCATTAGTTGAAGGAACTTTACTATCCTGTTCCATATGTTTTTCACTCTGCTCCACACCACTTCGTTCCTCCATATCATCAGCTGCTTCAGCTTTTAACTCATCAGTATTTTTTGTAGCCAACACATTACCAGAACCAGAAGGAACAGCAAGCTCACTGCCCTCTACAGAATCCGAGCCAACCACTGAAGCAGGTGGCTTCTGCTCTGCTGAGGTACCACCACTATGAACTTCCTGCATACCATTCTTGTAAACACCATCCACTTCAGCAACTTCCTTCTGAAATTTTAAACTTGAAACCGCGTTGTTACTATCACATGCCTCGCTTACAGAACCACAAAAGATGTCGGTTGCAACAGCCAGACCACTCTCAGCAATCTTATCATCCACAGAATCAACCTCCTCATTTTCATCAAAAAAGGGACTTTTTGCCTTAGATTTAAGATCTGAGACACCACCACCACTCACAGCAGTACCACTTACCTTACTTTGTTCAAAAACTTGGCTGGCTCCTTCACCCTCTGGCCCTTCTTGTATTTCTGCAGAACTTGCAACAAAAGAAGCAGCAGCAACTATTTCATCAGACTTCCCATCATATTTTAAGCATGCAGTTTGTTGTAAATCCATGCTGGAAGAATGCACATGATTACTGTGTTCTCCTGCTTTCTCTTCAGTAAAGGATGATGTGCCTTTGCATTCTCCAGAGACGTTAGTCGATACATGAATACTGGGATGATTTAATACATCCTTACCAGGTGGAGGAACAACAATATTACCCTGCTCAGTCTGCTTCTCAGTATCATCGTTAGTACCAACATCAAGCTGACCTTCATTTTGAACATCATCTTCACGCGGAGATCTCAGTTTGGCATCATTGCCAGTGCAAGAGTCCTCTGGCACAGGGGAGTTCCTCCCAGGAGAGCTGACTGGTGAAACCATGTCAGATTTGGACATTTCTCCAGCAGCTACACTGGCAAGCAGATCCATTCCCATATCGTCCCCCACTTCCATAGAGGTACCAGCTTCAGAATACTTGATACAGCTTTCAATCAAAGCATTTATGGAGCAGAAATGAGCCTCGTATGGCTTCCCTAACTTGGGATCATGTCCCCATGATGAGATGGCTTTAGATGCTTCTGCCAATTTCAGACTCTCTTCACCAGTCCTCGACTGTTCTTTGTCAGGAACAGTTGCAGGTGACCTGTCACCTTCATCTGACACAGCCACACCGTCTTTGACATCATTGCTTTGCCATGATTCCATATTTACATCTGACGCAATATTAGCCCGACAAACATCACTCTTTCCCTTTACTTTCCGGACACTATCATGCTTCTCAGAACGCCCAGGTGAAGAAACTCTATTCACCATGGAATGCTCTTCAAACGAACTTCCACTGGCACTTCGTGCAGGACTTCGGCCAGGGTTTGGAAACCTAACAATTAGTAGGTGGCTGTTCCCATGATCAACAAGAGGCACATCAGGTGCTCTTTCACATGTTAATCCAGACTGTGATACTTTCTCAGATGTTAAATTCCTGTTTGACGAACTGCATTTGGCCAAACTAGTTTCATTCTGAGCTCCAGTAACAGAAGACCCCACATAACCATTGCTTGATTTCCGATGGCGAGAAGCACCACTAGACACCTTATTCATTGACCCAGCAGTTGAACTCCTTGCATCCTCCTTCCATGAAGAACCAACTGTTTTGGCATGATCACTAGAACAGGATTGGCTATTGTTCTGCGATTGACTAGAACTGCTGCTCTTCTCCTCCTTTGTTGTTAGAGGCATATCAGAGGAAGCAACACCAACTGTTGTTTTGGAATGTGAATCCTTTAAGTTAACTCCAACTGATGCAGACAATGACCCCAACAACTTCAGAGATCTAGGAGACACAGACGTAAACTTGGCAAGACCTTCCCCGTGACCAACCTTAACCGGTGCAATTTTAGATGCAGAAGGTTGTGTAATGGAGCTCTTAACGGCAACCTCAGAGGGTCCTCCTGTGCGTCTACTCCCACCATGAGAAACTTCGGAGAAACCAGGCTTGGTAGGCCATGACACAGTCTGACTCGACCCACATTTTGCATCGTTGATCTTCATTTCAGCTTCAACTCGCTTCTTCCATGTGTCAACCAAACTCCTGGCTTTCTTCTGAATTTCCAAATTTTTATGACTACGCAAAGTATTAACAGACTTGCCGATGTGAGAATTCTGCAACGCATTAAGATTCACAGGCAGTTTATCAAGTGCACGAAGTAAAGACAAAAGAAACTCATCAATGGATTTATCACTATCCTTGGGGCTACTACCATCTCCAGTTTTCCCTTTATGCACCTCTTGGAGCCATTCATCCAATACAGGCAAACCCCTGAGCTGCACAAACCGGCCAAGACAGTCGCACCTATCTGTAGCTGATAACACATTTGCAAGCATTGTCCACGCAACCAGGTCTATCTTCTTCTCAGCTCTGTCAGGTTGCATAAGTTGCACCAGTTTCTCAACCCCTTCAATGTCTACAAGCCCTCCTTTATCTGTTATTTTGGCAATCTCAGATTTTAAGCTCTCCATTCTAAAGTGACTAAAATCCCCGTCATCTGTTTTCAAGGAGCGTTCACACTTTATATGCTCAGAGCTTCGATCACCTCTCTCCCTCTTCTTTCCCTTAACTTGAGACGGCAAGGAGGTTGCACTATTCTGTACACTATCTGAACCATGCTTTAACTGTGGTGTAGATGTCGGACCGTTCAATGGTTTTGGAGAACGACCTCCCGACTGCACTCCTGCATGCATTTCTAGTCGCGTTCTATCTAATAATTGATCTACCTCTTCTTGTCGCTCCTATAGAAAGAGAATAAGATTCATAAAGATAAAAGACGAGAACAGAAATTTAATCAAATAATAATATACACTATGATCGGAGGTATACAAAGGTCGTTACAAGACTTACATTGATATAATCCTGATCGGTTAACCACCATAAACACCTGTTAGCAATGTCATACACTCTTCTACACACAAATGAGGATATCCCTGAAGGAAGCTCAACACCTTTACGAAGAAATGCAACTTTACATGGATGGAGTAACGACGCAGCAGGTATCTCATCCTTGTGAAATGAATAGAAGACTTCGTTTGGCGCGGCTTCTAGCAAGATGCCTTTGCCAAGCTTTACTTCAGCAGGTCGGTAAAGCCAATTCACACCTAGCTTCAGATTGTCCTCTTTGCCTGATGTTAACCAACGGATTATTCCAATGAATGGTGGGGACTCTTGGGGCGGCTTGAAAAGTGCACAGTCACCGACACTAATCTTGCGTCCATCCTAAGAAACCAAAGAACTTAGTGAAAATATAATAAATAAATGAGATAAACTAAAAACAAAACTCATCAAAAATAATGAATGAAAAAAATGGTATACAGGCATGGATAAGCATACATACATATAACATGAATACAGGAAAAATGAAAGATAAAAGACAAGTATGTGTGAGTCGGCCATTTTCAGAAGTTAGCATGATAATGGACTACCCTGACTTTTACGAGTCTCTATGCAAAGTTTAACTCTGAATTAATTACTTCATGAATTAAGCACAAAAGAGAGAAAAAAAATTATACTAAATTACTAATTATAGGAAACTAGAAAAACAAATATGTAAAACATGAATGAAAAAATTTCATCAGGTTTCTTATCTTATTACATAATATAAACATATGACATACACTACCCAAAAAAGATGTTCTTAAACTTCACCAACTTCATCCTAGTCTAGGTATTCCACATAAATAAGAGAAGTTGACTTATGATTTAATAAAACCGAGTCCATGACACTGGATATCCATCTGCAAGGGCAGAAAATCTGCATTGTCTTAAAATAAAAAGTTCCAACGCATTCACCATTATATTTAGACTGAGAACTCTTTCTGCCATCCCAGTCAGCACTCTTTCTGCTATCCAGTACTTTTACCGGATCGGCAATCAAATTTTGAAGCTAAAAAAAAAGGACCTGATGTACTGGTCGGAACGGTTGTACTAGTCGGTACTGGTGATGCACAAATCGGTAAATGACTAAATTTCAATTTACCAGAAAATTTTGAGCAATCAAAGGATTTGAATACTTGCTTTCACTGACCTAAATCAGAGAAAGACCGTTCCAGTGAAAGGTTTCCAAGAATACAACACAGAGAGAAAAGGGTAAGATCAGTCAGAAATATTCAGAAAGACAACATAGAACGTCTTAATTTCAAAAAGAGGATTTCTAAGACAAATGCTCTACAATTCTCAGAGAATGTCAAATGACCAGAGATCCAATACCTCTTTCTGATGCCTCATCCACCTTTTATAGCCTCAGACTCATTATCTAACCGTTTGCAATGTTTCATGAACGGATTGAAGACGTTTGACTGAACGGGCGTTTTGATTTGAATATTCAATATACAAAACGTCTAATTCAATATGTAACGTTTCAATAAATGCTTTCACAACGTTAATGAGTATAGTTATAAAAGTGATGATACGTTACTGTTCTGCATTAATTCGAGTCCTTTAATGTTACAAGCTCTTCGAGAGTCTTGATAGGATTTATCTTTCTAGCCCTCCATTCCTGAAAATCTAATGTTTATTTCCCCCTATGTTTAAGTGAGTGACTTCGATTTCGAGTCATTAAAGGATGATTGAATGTCAGGGAACATTTCCTTAACAAAATACAATTCACGACATTATGGCTTCAAAGCATCATAGTGTCTATTTCGAGTGATTATTTCGAAGGATGACTTCGAAATAGGAATGCAGTGCTTTCAATAACATAATTCGAAATACTAATTATCTTAATGAAATTATTCTGAAATAGTCATTTCGAATGACTATTTCGAAGAGTAATTTAAAGTCATGTGATTATCCCGAAAGGTATTTTAGAATATCAATGATTTTGATATAATAACTTGGTTATTTCGAGATGCTTTCTCGAAATACATAATCATGACTATTTCGAGGTATAACTTCGAAATAGCATTATACTGATAATTTCCCTTATAGGACATTATAATACTTATGTAGATGAATTGGCCTTCTCGAGGTGGCTAGCCTAATAAATACTTTCGAGAGTACCTATTTTAAGTAGGACTTCGAAATATACTGTTAATTTCGAAATGATTCTCCCTGAATGGGCTTTCAAAATATACTTTTCAAGTGATATTCAAAATTCTACTTTATACATTCTTTGGATGTATAATTACACAATTGACCTTGCCACGTGTCATAATATGATTGAATTAAATCAATTTCTAAATTGACTCATCATCAGTACCGGTTGGTACTGGACCGGTCCAGATCGATACCAATCTGGACCATCCAGTCCACAACCTTAAAAAAGGAAAACATAAAAACAAAGGACGGGTTGTACCGGTTATGGATCCGATCCAGACCGGTACCTATCTCGACCAGCCGGTACATAATGTCGCAATACATTATTTTGTATCGCGGCTTGGGAACGGACCGCTAAGGTCCGGTCCGGAAAACCTTGGAGTACTCTCATTCTCAAAGATTATCAGGGTGAGGTCTCAATTTGAAATCCATAATCTGAACTTTGAAGGATCATCACATGGGAACCCAGTCCCCTATATGTCAGAGAAGTTTTCAGGGGATCACTTGGGTGGAACACTTTCTTAGGGCTGGTTAGGCATTGAACTATGGAAGTGCTAACAAAGCTGAGATCTGCACCTTAGAATGATAAGATGATAGAAACACGCACCTACAAATTCATACATATCGAGGCAGAGGGCATTCCTTCAGAGTGAACTCATGGTTATTAAATACACAAGCCTGCTCTCAGAAATTTGTCCCCCAAGTCAGATTGGCTAGATATTTGGATGATGGTTTAAATATCTCGTTCCCCATGTAACAAGATCAGCTAATAAGTTTGTAAATAGACTTATCAATAGGGGAACTGAGAGTCCCTACTTTCAGGGATGCCACCTAGAGAGCAAGTGATAGGAGATGGAGAAGCTTAGTTGTAGTGTGCCAGTACTTTTGGGGTGTACATAACCATACATTTATACTCTATGTAGTCTGGTATTTTGTGAAGGATTGTTCTCTGTCACTCTTTTGGTCGATCTTGTAGTAGCCTGGGTAGAAGGCTACTAATATATTCATATATGTATACCTTTCTTATTGAGGATAACACATTACATTTTTTCATTAAAAAGAAAAAGAGAAATGAGAGGGTTTCAATAAAAGAATGAGGAAAATTTCCAGAAATTGGCAGGATTTTTGCCATCTCTTTTCATCTTGCCACCATTTTCCCATGTTAGCAATTCTTTTTTTCTTTTTGAATAGAAAAAGTTTTAGAAGAAAAGGAAGCTTGGAGGACTGAAAAAATAGAAGGGGTGAAAGAAGCCTATGTTTCAACGCTACCACGCCTAAAAGTATCTCCACTTAACATAACAAACAGATAAGAAAAAGAAAAAAAGAAGAAATCAGGATCCATCTCCATCTCCATCCTATCTGGTGTGCATTGCTATCAATAACCATCTGTTATAGTCGTCAAAAGTGCAAAATGTTCTCGTTCCACTGACAATGCAACTACAGTGAATCCTTCCACCCAACATTCTCAAACATGAGGGCTTCTTCATCAATAAAATGAAGTCCAAACTACTTGAGCATAATATTCTGAATTTCATACTTTCAAGATTCATCTTCATTCTCACAAGACCCACCAACACAGTCTATATGCTATTTCATTAGTAAACCTTAATCATATGATATTGTGAAGGGCACATATTACATAGGAAAACATGAACCTAACTTGAGTGATTATATTTTTATTCAATACTTCACTGTTGATTATAGAACACTAATTCGTTTTGATCGGTACCAGAAATTTTTTATTAAAGCAAAAACAAAATACAGACAAAGCTATGATGGAACCAGAGAACAAAATGAGAAAAAAGCAATATGCAAACTCATGTACAGTACAGTGCATCGTCCAAGAATACAAAGCAGAAACAAGGATACAAAGCCAGCACAGAGCTAATACAAGCATA
>JAUPMG010000017.1:11881818-11902596 GCA_031762675.1 Pachysandra terminalis | reverse complement strand
ACAGGAGCGTACAAGTATCCAACTGCATCTCCAGCAGCAATTTGATGAACTTAGACTTCAAAAAGTAAGAAATATTACGCAAGGAAAACAACAGATGCCTATTAAAGGATCAGGAAGGTAGAATGTGAAAAAGTAATTTCAAGAAAACGAATGTTGACAAAAAGAAAAGACTAACAAAAAGGATACTGTAATAAATAATAATCCAAAACAGACGAAGACATGCAGAAATAATGGAAAGATGTACTGTACTTGGAACTTTTAGGTTGTTTAAAACTAAGAACTTCTAGTAGAGTTATTTTCAAATGCATTACTTAACAACTGGAAAGCACAAATGGATTTTTCTTTTCTTTTTTTTTATTGAGTTAAAGGATGAACATAACTAAATGTTCGTTTAAATTTCCAACTTCTTGTTAATTGGAAATTACTATGCCTCCTGAAAGTTGGCTTTTTAACTTATTGCTATAACATTAGCAAACAAAATTCTTACATAAGCACCATCTATATTATAGATACATATAAGGCACATACACTTGCAAAGTGAAATCCCCAAAGACAGAAAATTGCCGAAATACCCCTTCAAAGTGACCTTATCATTGGCTCAAAATATCAAAAGGTGCATGTTCCTTTCTTGTATAAATAATGGTTTTTCTTTACTCTAAAAATTTTTGTTGCAAACAGTATGATCAAAGTGGCATCTTCAAGCTTACATATAATAACGAAAGTGTAAAAGTTAATCAAAAAAAAAACTGATGCAAACAGTGTAATAGGTAACTAACAACCGCTCACACCCCATTCAGCTCATAATTGACCTATCACTGAAGAGATTGAAACAAAATATCCACCCTGCAAAATTTATCCCTAGTCCCTTCCATCAAAATATGCAGGCTTCCAAAAGTGGGCAGCTCACTCACATAATGAGCCAATGGAGTTGCTACCTTGTAACAGGTCCAAAAGTGCACAGAAATCAGACAAAAATGTGAAGAACACTAATCCCATTCCTGCCATTTTTCAGAAAATATAGCACCAGGTGACTGGGAAGAGAAAAATTTTGGTAGTCCAACTGGTGCATTTGGGCTTATAGAATCAAGTAGCAAAATTTCCAACAAGTCTGTCACTAATTAGCAACATACATTGGTTCATCCGGAAATCATTAATGCAAACCAGATCCTATTTACACAGATAAGGAAAGTAACAGCCAAATTAATAACGAAAATGACAGCAATGAACTACGAAAATTAAGGCTGTAATAAGGAGCATGGGCGTTCTATAAATTTCCCCTCCTCTACTTTCAAACTTGTCTTCAAGCAAGACAGTCCGGAAATCATCACTGCAAACCATGAAAGGTTTCAATGTGGCATCTTCAATTAGGAAATTGACCCAATGAACAAGGACCGTAGTTACTACACAATTATTCTGCTTGAAATCTTTGGTCCAGAATCTCACATGCACATAGCTGACATTTGATTTCTCTATTGGTAGAAATGTCCAGTAGGCACCAGGAAAGTACATGATCCCTAACTTCTTTAGACAAGAAACATGGAAAACCGAATATAACATGCAATAGGACCTACATATTCCAACACTTTATAAGACCCACAAACTCTATGTGAAAGCTTTGTTAAGACATGCACATCGATGGAGACTTGCTTCAAATTCCTGGTAGATTCGAGCACGAGTGTTATGTAAATTATCTTGAAGGAGTTGCAGAACACGATCTCCATCATGTAGATCACGGACCACCTGATGCACATAAAAGACCGATGGGGAAAATGGAAATGACAAGTGGTGCATACCCATACATGACTTTGAATGAGTATTTTTATAGCCGAAAGATAGATAGTATAGTTGAATGACAGTTACTATTGTACCACCATTTTCCCATGCAAGCTATCGAAGCCACTCTTTTGGCCTGTAACTAGTAAAGAATTGAAGGTAGTTTTCTAGGCATCAGTTAACCACCTCAGTTTGGCCATCAATGGAATCCTAATGCAACTTCTAAATGAGGCTTTGTATTGTGGGATCATCAACCCATTCCTTGCTCACTTCAAGGTCATTACAAACAAGTATGGACTCCATTTCATAAGTGCATTTATGACGCATACACATCTCTTTATGCAATTACGACAATGCCTTGCTAGCGAAGCCAATAGTCGACCTTCCCGCATCAGCGCTCCTACGTCGTATACACTGCATTCTAACACGAACTTCTTGTTGAAATCTGGCAAGGCAAGAATTAGTGTGGTCAATATTGCTTTCTTCAGCTTCTCAAATGTCTCATCAACTTCTGGACCCCATTTAAAGACATCCTTCCATAGCATGGCTGTTAAATAGGACTCTAAGTTTGGCCTGGCCCATCCTAAGCTTGCCCGACCCAACCCGAATAAGAGCCCGAACTCATGAGTTAGTTTGGGTTCGGGTTCGGATTCGAATCAGGCTCGTTTTGAGCCTAGAGTTGAGTGTCGGGTTGGGTTCGAGCTGAAGTTTGTAAGCCCAGAAAAGCCCGGCCCGGACCGACATATACATAGAATATAACATAATATATATAATGTTGTATTACTTTACAAAAATATAAGTCTCTTCTTATACTTTTTATGTTTTTAACTTTTTTAGCCTTTTCAACACAGTCAAGACCAATACATATAAATTATACAAAAACATAACAATATATATATGTCTAATGCTATATTATCTTTAAAAATGTATTTTTTTTCTTCTTTTTATTTTTTAATTTTTGTAACCTATTTCATTTAATTTGGGCCGGCCCGAACCCAGCCCGAAGTCAACAAATTGAGTTCGGGATGGGTTTGGGCCCTATAGGTTTAGTTTGAGTTCAGGTTGGGCTGGATTCGGACCAGCTGATTTTAGTTTGGCAGCGCTCGAACTGAGTAACACCTGACCCAGCCCACCCTATTTACAGCCCTACTGTTAAAGGTGCACTAATTTAGCCATAATCCTTACCAAAAGTAGCTAATCAGCATTTAGACTTTACAAAACTGCATTTGAACTTCCTAACAACCAAACAGTGCTCCCCTAGGAGGGTGAAAGTCACAAAAAATCGATTTACATGATTTTCCCCACAAACTTAATATGAGAATATGATCAAAGAATCTCAAAATGAATTTACGTAAATAGGACCCAAAATTATCGTTCATTAGGCTTGAAAGGTGGATGCTGCATTTGCCAATCAAATGGCATCACCGAAATCATAACGACTGCCGTGAGTCATGAAAGTTGTCTTTGGTACATCAACTTCAAACACTTAAGTTCGACAATATTTAGACATAAGTTCATTATATAAAAATGTTGTGCTTCACCCAATTCATCAAGAAGCTCATCAACAACTGAAATGGGGTATTTGTTTCTTGATAGTTAGCAATATTCAAATTCATCATCTCATGCGCTATCTTCTCTATCATGTTCTTTTAAATATATGGTAGCAATATGGTCTAACATTTGCATGTGCATTTCTAGGAAGCAGTGGGATGCAATAGTCATGAGTACACAGAGGTGGCAACCCTTATGGCTACTCAATTTCAGTAGAAGTGGCTCCCAAGTCCAGGGATTTTGCCACAAAAGAACAATGGGCTCAATGCTTCTCAATTGTACAAGAAAATTTTTGTATTCCTTCTAAAGGATCCACTCCATGTAATGAATATTGATTATAGTTATATTACCATCTTCCTTGCCGATAATAGTCATCCTTGTCCCATAAACAGAAAATTTTGATGAAATCCTATTATAATCTCCCAAAATACAATATCACTACGCCCATGTAACTAAATCACAACCATTTAATTGAAAGAGAAACAAATTTATGGTCATTTCTTGACCTATGAAAACTCACATTAGAACATTTTCTTGTAATAATTAAGAACCTAGACAGACTGCTCAACAAAACAAGAAAGTCTCTAGGAAACATAGATGTCTAGAAAATCATTTGTACTACGCGTGCAATCAAGATCGTCACAAGTTGACATTTTATGTGTCCTTAGTTTAGCGATGGAATAACTAGCTAAATTATGCACAACATCGCCATAGTATTATCATTTCCTATTGGATCCGACTCATTATTATTGTCAATTCTGTCATCAAGGTCTTTTACGAGACCAAACATCAACAGTGTTTTGTTTGCGATAATGGCCTTTTTGCTAGTTTTCATCATAGTGCCAAACCCCATTATTCTCCGCTCTTTAAATTTCTCCTGGGACTGGAGAAGCTACTTATAGGTGCATGCAGTTTTGGGTACAAACCTTCTATTAAAAAAGCAATAACCAATTGAGCCTTAAACCAATCCCCCAATTAGAAAACCGCTCAAAACGACTTTGTTACTCCGAAATGGTAGATGTCTAGCTAGACCTAGTGAGTTCACCATGAAAATCCCGATATTTGGAAGAACCAAAATGGACCATCAGTCCAAATAGCAACTTGTCCCAGATGGGCATCCCATGGCTTGTCGTATGTCAATCATACAAGCAACCTCCACCTTTGCCTCTTAGATGATATGGTAGAAACGAAAATTCTACTCTATTCGCAATATCCAACTTATACGTTCAACCCTTTCTTAACATGGGAATGTGAATTTCATGCAAGGGGGATTTGGATCTTTGACCTTGGAAACCCCTTAGATCATTCCTCGAATACCACCTTATTTAGTGAGTTGAACCCGATACAAAATGGAATAACGTCATGTTAAGTAACATGCTGGCCTAAAGAATCTGCCAACCAATGTCGGAGATGATGGTGTAATAGCGAAAGAACTTGATGACTGAACCCTCTTGATGAGGTTCATTAGTTCTTCTATCCTGACATTTCTATGCTGCGAGTCAAAACAGATTGCTTGGACTAGCCACCCCAGAGACCTCCATTGTCACTCTTATGAACCACTTATAGATTGTCAATCCTTTGAGCAATGGCGTCCATATTAGCATTCAAATCCTCATTTGTAACAATCTTTTAGCCGAGAATTAACCAAATTGATACTAGGTTGATAAATGGACCTATGAATGAAAATCTAACCAATGCTTGTGAAAAAGATAAGTAAAAATAGAAGAGAAGAATATAAGATCGATCACTTTGAAGGAATCAGACCCCTAAATCAAAGCAATTGTATTTCTCTGCCAAAACCCCAGCAAGATTGGAATTACAATTATCTACAAAACCTGTCCACGTAAATAAGGAAACTAACAGTCCCAAGTAAATAAGGGAACTGACTGCAGTGAGCTACTGAAATTAAGGGAGCAATAAAGGGGAAAATGGGTGTTTCACAACAAGACTGCAGTCCTTTGCAAATTTTTTTTTACAGCCAACCATCAGACAGAACTAGTTGAGCGTTGTACTGCAACCCCAACTACTTGGGATAAAGGATTCTATTAATGTTAATGTTGAGCCTCACATAGGACAAAACTGCTATTGCTATTCCAAAACTCAAACTCGTACATATATATATTATAATTTTTTTTTATTTTTGGTGACCTGAAACCCCCACTAAGAGTGCGGACAGGGTAAACCCCGGATACATGACCCCACCCACAAGGACCATATACCAAGTAAGCCCGGAGACTCAAACATGGGACCTCAAGTTCCGGAGCTGGAGAGCCTGCCAGTTGAGCTAATCTGTGTGGGTTAAACTTATATAATTCCATTAAATGAACAAAGAAATTAGAAAATGCTGGTTAAATGACCATTTCTCCCAAACTAGCACAGGACGTAAATAGCTACTTCTACCCCCAAAATTCAAGTGTGTTTTCCTAAACCCAACAAAATATATTAACCAGGAAACCAAAATGCACATCTCCCAAAATCCGGATAGAGATACAAATCCTAAAAACAGTAAATCCTTCAAACAAATTTCGCTTCCCCACAACATTTCCATAAAAATGAAAATCCGAACTAATCATGAAAATTGTGAATTCAATTTAATCAAAACCAAAAACGCATGTTTCCAAATCGAATTAACTTTTCTCCTCAATATCAAATTTAACAATTCCCCCTTCAAATCGAAACACGCCAAGCAATCTACATCCACTGATTGAACCGGAGAACAACACGATCTGAAACAAAATCGAAGCAACTGAGAAAGCCCCAAATAAAGAATACCTTACAGAAGAAATCAACGGCAGATGTGGTAGAATCAGCAGCTACAAACGTTGTACCGAGCGCAGGGACCGGCCACATGTGCCGCCTCCGTTTCCTCTCCTCACCTTCCCGCCCATGCATAGCCTTGCATCTTCGCCAATTTTGGTTTCGATCCCGCCTTTGTACCGAACGGGAAACATCAATCCCGTCGATATTCCACGTTCAATCCACAAAACCCTATAATCCGATAATTCGCATCGCAGAAAACCCTAGATCCGTTCCTAACCCTCGTATTATCACCTCTGTGCTTTCTCCAAAAGGAGTAATCCAAGTGTCCCCTCACCTGATGCCTCGAAACAAGAGAATTCCAAATATTAGGGCTATTTTTCCACGCTGAAAATCATCAATTCTTCCATTAAATTGTTGATCAGGAACGAGAAATTTCAGATCCACGAACAGAGAAAATCAATTCGAGAAGCCAAATCGAGGGATTTCGAACCGCCTTCGAAACGAGCTAGGATTTCGCGATCTAGAGAGAGAGAGAGAGAGAGAGAGAGAGAGGAAAAAAAAATGGTTCTTTTGAGACCACGCCAGACGGCAAAAGGAAGAGTGTACTTGGTAGTCCAGCACGGGCAGTCCGGGTAGCTCGGGCAGGATTCCTCTATATTTACGAAAATTACCATAAAATCCAATTCCAGAAGCCACTCGCTCTAAGGATGTGTTTGGCTGGCATTGTTTCTTTGGCTCGGAAGTGATTACCGAGTCTATAAGCGCGTTAACCATACACATTAAGGTTCTGTTTGGCTAAAGCTTCTTACAAATGTGAAAGATTTTGTTCAAAAGAGCTTTGAATCAAAGTTTTTTGTCAAAAATTAGGTTTGGCAAGAAAATTTATATAAAAGATGCTCCTGTACATGATTTTAGACTTGATGGATATTTTTATCTTTTTAAAGAATGTGTAATAGAAATGAAACAGTAATTTTGTCATTTAAAAAGTTTTACTTTAATTAGAATATGGTTAAGTGCTTCCTGCAAATACAGTTTTTAAAAGCAGCCCCATGCTTGCTTCTCCAAAATATGCTTCCTGAAGAAACACTTCCACTCAAAACAACTTTCAAAAGTGTCACTAAACACCCCTAAGCATTGGGTAGAAAGTCCTTTTAAATCTTGGAAGGGCTTTCTGACATTTAAGAAGCTACACCAACGCAATCTAAGTGCTTGGTGAACATGTTTAAGAAGCAATTTCAAATGAAACACTTCATTGAAACACTGATTCCATTGAAGCGATCAACTCCTTACTTCTCTGGTTGCTTTTGCAAGAATCAGTTTAGTCATTTAAGTGATGAAAAAATTTATTGAAACTATTTATATTTATATTATTTTATTATATCTATTTTTCCATTTTTAACTTTCACGCCTAAAAAAACTTCTTAAATAAGTATTTATCAAATGTTATTTTTTCATTTTAAACAGTTTTTATAAAGCACGTCATAAAAAATAATTATTATTATTATTATTATTATTTTTTTTTTGGTAAATGAAACACTGGAAATGCTTCTCCTTTTAGAACCAATTCCAAACAGGATCTAACATGCGCGAGGGGCGTACGGTGGCATGAAATGGGGATGGAGAAAGTTGGAAGGGTAGTTATAGAAATTAGAGGGTCCCGCTGCTCTTTTAGAGTATGACATAAAAGACCTCTCCGTACAAACATCATATGTAGCAGAAAAAGAGCATCCGCTTCTCCATTTCATTACTTAAAAAAGTGCCCTTTTGAACTTTTGACCATTAAAGATAAAACAGACTGCAATGGGGGTGGGCCATGTTTGGCATGTGTTGGGTCGACTTCTATATTAATGCCTCTACCTTGATTGTAGCGCACAGTTTTAACGGGATGGACAACGATACGGGATGGACAACGATAGCCCAAACTCTGCCCGGTTAACGAGGTTTACCAAATCTTCTCATTTAACTCGAGTTTTTTTTAATTGAATAAATTGATATACAAATACATATTTATACTATTAAGGGAAAGGTTCGTCGAAAAGCGTGCTAATTTTTAACTTTTTTTTAAAATAATTTTCAATCTAGTTTTTTATTTAATCTAATATAAGACGGTTAGAATAATTATTCTTACTTCTTTTAATTTTTAAATAAAATATTAGCATGCAATATTGTACGTGTCACTTATTAGTATATTTAAAGAAAAAAAAAATAATAGATTATGTAGTTAGAAGTATTTTGATCTGCCTCACTAGGTCTAGTTATCTGATACTACTGACCTTTTTTTCGTCACATGAGAGATTGATGACGCCAATCTATACATTCCATCTAATTGGAGATCTTATGGATCAGTCAAGTAGACAGTATTTTCAATCGATATAAGTCTATTAGTATATGTATATTATATTTTATCACATATATTAACAGCCGTCCAATTTTTCTAATGTTTTTTAAGTTACTCAATAAGAAATATGTTAGTTTTAAGAGATCCATTTATTTCAAAATCTATACTATATGGCCTCGCAAAGCATGACAAGATTTGTATTTTAATTTCTAGAACAACCTCGTAATGAGTGCATCAACAGATTATTTTTAGGATTATAGATGATTTAAGCAAATTAATCTAGAAAGGTTTGAATTGTGCAGTTATTACATCCTAAAAATAGGGAAACTACTCTCTTAACGAACCATCGATAACTACCGAATATCCATTTAATTAAAATATATTATCATATAATTATTTTATAAATAAAATTAATGCATAAGGAATGAATAAAATAATGATTGAATAAAATTAATTGAAAATGTGTATCATTTGTAGGAACGTGATAAATTAAAAATACATTTATTTCAAAAAGCTATATATATACGAAAAGTAAATGTAATCCTAAACGCATTGAGAAATATTCTCTTAGTACTGGTTTGTCTATTATTCTGGATCAAGAATTTATTTCAGCGACTAGTTCCATAAATTCATTAATATGAAATTATTTTCCCCGGAGCTCTACACGTTCTTCCTATTCAAACATTTGAGAATTGATAAAAAGTTATATTATATTTTAGTTGTATTATGCATTTCTTTACTTCAAAATTATAACTAATCGGATACAATCTATGTGATATATACTTTTATTTAAAATTGAGACAATTGGGATAAATTATAACGAACATTGAGGCACGAATCCAAACTATCTGATACCAATACCACAAGAGAATTTCAAGGACCAAATCATATGCGACAACATTTCCTTGTGGCCTCACTACAACATCTTTATTTAGAATTCTGAAGATACTAGTAGTGCGAACCAACCATGGCCCGAACATAGGCTATGCGACAATGAAAGGGATGAAGAAGAACTTTTGTGAATCTCACACGAGGTGGACACCTGTCCTAGATAGTCTCACTAAAAATGTTGGTCATCATCGATTAAGGTAAAAGTCATTTTCAGCTCCATTAAGTCTCTTAAGGTTCTAAAAATGTCAATTACGCTTCTAAGTGGATCCTACTCGGGAACAAGTGTCAACTTCATGTGAGGTTCACACAAGGTACACATAGCTTAGATTCACAGAAAATCATTGTCCCAATGAAAACCACATATGATCTTGAGCTGATCCAATAAAATTCAAATCATCCAAGATCCTTCGCTATGGAAAAAAACAACAATTAATAAACAAAACTCACATAAACTTGACATTAGACAAAATACATATGAGATGTGGAACCTACATAAACCTGACAAATACCTGTGAATTAAAAGAAAAAAAAAAAAATCAAAGCATCACATGTTTGTTTTACACATGTGGACCCCAGTTGTCATCATTTCGTTGACATGTCTTACGCTAGATAGTGTGAGGATACCCTGTCCGGATATAATTATCCATGCTTATGTGTCTCGTTTTTATTGGGTGATGTTCTTGCTTTATAAGAAGAACCTTGGACGGTTTGAATTCCAACACCACGACCTAAAAATCTCTCTTACGCCACTGTCCACGTTTATAAGAGCAAGACAGTAGAGTACTGGGAGAGTTGTCTGTGTTACAGTAGCAGGAAAGCAGCCATGGCCACCGCCATTGTTGCAAGCAACGACGAGGATTGCCCTTTGCCAGTCTCTGTTTCTCGCTGGTTGTTTCACTTTCTTTCTGCAAAAGAAATCTTCACTTCTTCTCTGTCATTAACTCGTCCCTGAATTCCATAACAAAGTTTGATCAGCACAAGCAGGTTCTACAGCGAGATCTCAGAGAAACATACTCCTATTGAAGGCGAGCTTGAAAAAGGACTTCGCCCTATTAGGCCAAGCTGAAGATCTGCTTGATCTAAAGGCCTGTTATCTTGATCTTAACAGTGTTGAAGCCAGGGAAAAATTTGCTTTAAGGTAATTTCATTTTTGTTCATTTAGAAATCGTGGATTTTGATTACAAATGCCCAAAGTGAGAAAATACAAAACTGGGAGAAAGAATAGGAATTATAAATTCAGATTTTACTGTAACATAGAATAGAGGTTCGGTCGGTAGAGGAATTTGGCCATAGTTAAATCCACGTAGTTTATTTGTTTTTGATGAAAAATATTGGGAGAAGTTTTTATTAATGAATGGAAGTGAAAGGGCAAGCTGGAAGAATTTTTTCTAGAAATTCTTGCCAATTGGTGGGTCACTCCATTTAAGCTAAAAGCTAAGTGGGAAGTATTAAGACCTCTTACTCTAAAGCTTAAGCTCTCAGAGAACAACACAACAATGTATATCAAATGGTTCAACACACTTCTGCACGTGCGGTTTCTGTATAAGAACAATACATCCGTAGAAGAATACAAGGCACCGAGGTACACACTCCAAGGATTCGAACACTCGACTTCCCGCTCTGATACCATTATTAAGAACCACTTACTCTAAAAGTAAGTGGTTCACTTCATGGTATCAGAGCAAACGATTGGCCTGTGATCGTCCCACTATTTTACACCCTTTTTGATGGACCACACCATTGTCGTCCGGGCACTACGTTTCATCGCGTATAATCCCTTATTTATATTAGTTTTTCTTTATTATTATTATTTTTTGTTTCTTTTCTTTTTTGTCAGCTCTATTGTGGAAGCCTTCAACTGAAATCATTAACCCCTTAAATAGTTTGAATATGGATCTCTTGTATTCCCTTTTGATGCTACATTGTCCCTGCCAGATCTGTTTGTCCAGTTCTGATTTGTTTATTTTTATTCTTTCGCTTGATAGTATGGATGGTTTTCAATGTCGAAAGAGCCTGACTTCTATGATGATGTGCTGCCATAGTTTGATCCAAGAATACACCGTGTCTTGAATCAAAGCTCATGGTTTCTTCCTTGATAAGACAATACCTCCGCTGAAATATGATTTGCATCTCTATTTCTAAGTGTTGGGTTTGCTAGTGTCACTTTGTTAAGAAAAAAACAAAGAAGAAGAAGAAGAAAAAGAAGAAGACGAGAGAGGAAAAAAAGTTATAATGGTGGTAAAAAAAAAACTTGTTTGGTCCATGGAGGCCAATTTTAGGACTCTTGATCCATTTGGGTAAGACCAAATGCAAGATCACGATGATCCAATTTTAGGCCCAAAGTTACCCTTTGAAAAGCCTATGACCCTTGTGCCAAGGTCATAGGCAAGTTCATGGAGCCATTGGTGCAAAAAGGTCTATTTTATTGCCCAAGAGGCTATTCGGTCCGTCGAGGCCCATACCCATCGAGGTTATCCCTTCTATTGACCTGTCTAGGTCTAGCCCATTGTGGCCTATATTATTCTCTCTTTTCACACACTTCAACAACAATAACGACAAGAAAATGACTATTTTGCAATTGACAAGCTTGATATAATTATTAAAATCAAACTCATGCAGATTTTTCAATTCCCTATACGTTTAAGTGGGAGTAATAGAGAAAATATATGGGAGTATGGCTTGTATCAACTCAATGAGTGATTCAAGAAAAAGAAAAAGGCAATAACAAAGTCCAGAGAAGCAAAAGATTGATTGAGGAATTCAAAGAGAAAATGAAGGCACGACAAGAAATTTGATTTAAAAGATTTAGTAAGTGTTTTAAATTTGTTTCTGGATTAGAGACTAAGGTACTATGGTTATCTTATGTATTCTCTATTTAAAGTCCCAATGAGTCTCTTTGTACAGGCCTTGAATTATCAATAAACTCAGTTTTTCTCTAGGAAGAAGCTAAATGAAGATATTTTAGGTTGCATTTGGCCTGGCTTCTATAAGTACTTATTGCAACTTATAGCTTATATAAGCACTTTTTAAAATTAAATATGTGTTTGGTAGCCCTTATGGGTAAGTGCTTACCCATAAGCACTAGAGGAAGGCTACCCATAAAGAGAAGCTGTTGAGAATAGCTTCTCCCAAGCTCTTATGCGTTAAGCTATTTCACAACTTTAGTAATATTTTTAAAATATCTATTTTACCTCTAAAGATTCATAAGCACTTAAATAAATGTTATTTCTAAACTTTAATAATATTTTTATAATACCTATTTTACTACTAAACTTTTATAAGCACTTAAATAAATGTATTTATCAAACGCTATTTTCTTCAAATAGGCAGTTTATTGTTGCTGTGGATAAGTACTCCCATTGAGCAACTTATCCAATGAGCGCTTATTCATAAGCACAAGTTGAGTTAAACGCAGCCTTAGTTTTTCTCTAGGAAGAAGCTAAATGAAGATTTTCTAAAATTTTGGACAACATGTCTGTTTTCAATAATGTCAACATCTCCAATTGTTGAAGCTTCATTACTAATACATGAAATAAGCTGCCTGCAATTGCTCTCAACTCGAGTTCAGCTCATGGTTTCGGTGATGGCCAAGTTCGAAGCAGTTTAGACAGCAATGGCTTCACAATTCTTTCGAGTATGATATCATATGAGTTCAGATGCGATCATTGTATATTGTGCTTCCTCATGGACCCGATTTCATGGGATGATGAGATATTGAGATATGGATGTTAGACCTGGAATGGTCACTACACTCACAGTTGATGGTACATCTGACACACTAAACGTGAATGCCTAGTTAACTTTATATAATTGCTTCTTAGTGATTCCACTTGTATTACTTGAATTATGTATTTTGTGATTCCACCTGTATGACTTGAATTAGGTATTGTGTGATTCCATTCGTGTTGCTTGAATTATGTAATGTGTGATTTTACTTGTATTACTTGAAGTATGTATTGTGTTTCATGTGAGATCGTGACTGATGCTCTGGAATGTGTGATTACACCCTGTACACTACTATTTGACTGTTTAGCTAGCTTGCACCTCTCCACTTGCACTGCATTGACTCAAGACCACTGTATGGTCAAGAGAAGTACCCTGTTTCCTAGACCACATGGTTGAGTCTCGTGATTTAAGTAATAATGTATGAGATGGAACCCCACGTCTAATGAGGAGACTGGCAAGGACGAGTTGAGGAATTAGCTACTCCAATAGACTCCCCTCTCGCCTTTGAGCTGTGTCCCCAAGGATCCGCACGTTGGTGTAAGCTTGGGAGATGATATCATTGAGAGATAGACCTCTGTAGATTAGTCAAGTGTCATGATTTCCTGGGGATACCGAAGATGGCTGCAAATCTCGGTCTAGCGACCACTGATCAAAAATAAGATGGGGGATTGTGCCTCCTAGGTTGAAAGCTCTTAAAACTATGTTGTACAAATAGAATAGCCCTATTCCATGGACCGTTACGATAGGGGGATGATTTTAGGTTGCTGGAACACCCTGGGGGAATTCAGGTTGCTAGGACACTCCGAATAGAGGCTGGATCAGGAGGAAACATGCCACATTGACACTCTGACAGAGATTGCATTTGCACAGCATATTAGATTGTTTGTAGATCACCTTGGTGATCCCTTGTAATTTAGGTGCACAATATGCATTATAAATCAATTTACCTCATGCATTGCATTTGTTGTATTTATTTCCATTATTAATTTTACTTGGAATATTGTAAATATTTAGACTTTAGGATTTATCTTATACATTTTTGAATTTATATACTTATTGGCTAGTGTAGCTCATGCTTTTTAGCAACCAGCTTTCAGGTTCATTTTTCGTGTCGGCAGCTGAGGAGATCGTGATCTAGGAGGATCATTCGGTTCGTAGAGCTTGGCCGATGAGAGAGACTTGGTTGGGTACAACACTGATATTATGTTAGCATTAGTCTAGAGTTAGACTTTCCTTTCTTAAAATTTATCAGATTTAGACGTTGTATTATTAGTTACTTATATCTTACTAGAACATTATTAGAACTTCCGCTTATGTTTTGATTACTGTTACCCACTCCCGTAGAAATATGGGGTGAAGGTTACGACTAAATCAGAAATTCTCAGAAATTGGGAATTTCTGGTTTGGGTCGTGACAATCACTTACTTCGAGTCCCTCCCCTTCCCCTCCAACTGATGTCTGCCAAAGGATCAACAAACCAAAGTCAGATACATGACAAGAGAAGTCAAGACAGAAAGATAAGCTTTATAAACAAATTATACATACCTTCAAAGTACGGACGACAGTGGATTTCACCCTGGTACACTGCTCCTTTGGAGGTCTTGACACTGCCCTCGGGAGAACAAGCCCCTCCGGGAGGATCCGGTCAAAGAGGATTGGCCCTGCAGACAAGGGCACCCTTGGAAGATGAGGGATTCTTGGGACTCTGGCACTTTGAGTTCTCCTATGAACTAGAAGTTCTCGAATGGGGACATTGTTGTCCTCCTCCTCATCCTCTTCCTTTTCTCCTCCTGCTTCTTCTTCTTCTTGTCCTCCGGACGGGTCAGCAGGAGCCTTATCAGCAGCCTCCACAAACTCCTCTCCTTCTTCCTCCCTCCCTTCATAAATGTCTATGATTAGGTGGCCAGGGATCTCATGGAGGATGGAATGACCATCCCCTGTTTGGCTTCTTCAGCCTCTACTCCTTCAGTCCACTGAAGTCTGCCTTTGACTTCACAGCTTGACCAATGCAGAATTCATCCAAATGCTTCAAAGCATTGGTCCATTAGTCTATCCACCATAGAGAGACTGTGCAATTTCTCTCTATAGAGGCGGGGATGGCTTCCTAGTTTGCAGGCATTCCCATATACCCATGTGCCCGTGCGGATCTTTGCCACACTCGCTCAATTGCAAGCTCTAAAGTCTTGATGGTTGCAATGTTGTGAGGATGAACAATTTGATCCATTCCGAATTGTCGCAGCACACATTGGGGATTGTATATTGGGTAGCTTCTTCCATACTCCCTTGTGAAGCTCAACAGGTACCCAGGATGGACAATCACCAGGAAGGCTCTGTCCTCCAGCTTCAGTGCAAGCCAGTTGTTGGTGTTCCAAGGGAATTCTCCCTCCAGCATGGCGCAATCAGGCTGTAACAGCCTGATCCCTCTTCGGCGGTAAGGATGGAATTTGAATTCCGCCTCCACGTCTAGCACTGCAGACAGTCTGGCATTCTGCTTCGGCTTCATCCCAGACTAGATCAACACTCGAGGGGTTGAATCCGGGCCCATGGTGGTGAGTTGACTTTCAACCATTGAGACGTTGAGAGGGGCGTATCTGTTGTACCTCTTCCATAGGAACAACTGCAGGAAGTTGGCATCCATAGACGTCTCCACCAACCTCTCCCCTTGACTTCGGGCCATGTCCTCACACAATAAGTCGAGATGCTCATACTGTGAGCCCAGGAACAATGGAGCAAGGGGCACTCGAATTCCCCTTGCGATTTTCACAACTAGAGGGAATACCTTTTCCACTACTTTGTCCATAGGGTATCCCTTAAGGACAAACCTCACCAACCAAAAGGCTATGAAGGCCTCCAAATGGACTAAGCTGTCCAAGCCTTCGCCCCAGCATCTCTTGATAAAGACACTGCTTGCCTTCGGGGTTTCTTCTTCATTCCAGAAGTACCTTACCCAGTCCCCGAAGGTGTACTTTGAACTATGGCCCTCGCCTCTCCCCTTGAACTTGGACTTCTTCAGGGACTTCTTCATACATGCCTTCGGCATGTCCACAACGAGCCTTTCTTCATCATTTAGGGCTATAGCCCCCGGATTCTCTTCTCCCATTATTGGGAGGTAACGGAGGATAGAGACGTCCTCCAAAGTCAATGTGATCTCCCTAAAGGCAGTCACAAAGACATGGTCCTCCTAATCCCACCGGATGACGAACTGCTTTAGAGCTCATAATCTCTGTGAAAATCTCCCACAGAGACTTGGATCGCCTCAAGCACTCCAACAGCATCCAAGAGCCTCCGGTAGTCATCATTCTCCATGATGTGAGCCACCCACTTCGGCCAGCCAAGAGGAAGGTTGAAGTGGGACTGGAACCCTATTTCAGATAAAGAGTAATCCTCTCTCTCACAGTGAAAGACAGGCGTTGTGCTCAGGCGGGGGAAGCCAGCCTCCATCCATTCAGCTTCCCCAAAGGGGCTGAGAAGATTCTCTCCGCTTTGAACGACGTCAGAAGGCTGGTGCTACTTGACCCCTTCCCAGAATGAGTCAGTAGACACCACTAGCTTGGTGTCTGCTTTCTTCCTGGCGGTAGCCTTCTTGGAAGCCATTACAGTAGTTGCTAAAAGGAAGGAAGAAAGCAAGAACTCAGAATGCTGAAAACTCATAAAGTTCAAAGAAAGCTTAAAAACTCAAGTTGCAGGAAGCTTTCTTCTTCAATGAACTTCTTATTCATATAGAAATGGCGACTCCTCTTCAGGAATTCAAAATGTTCCTTTGGTGGTTCGCGTTATCCCAAGAGGCAATCTTCACGTCTGCAATGCATGATAGCCCACATTTAAAACACCTCCTCGAAGGACATGTATTTAATGCCCGCCATGCTCAAGCTACAATCTCATGTTTTCCTTTATAGCGTAGGAAAACAGAGACTGGGGGGCTATTGGTAATCAGGCGGTCTAATTAATCCCACTAAACACGTGGCATTATCTAGAACAAGAGCATACACGTTTATTGGGTATAGCCGCATAGACTGAATCATTCAATAAAGCTGTTACCTGCTACACAACCGCTTTTCACGTGCCAGCTGTCAAGAACAGCTGCACGTTGATTAGACCGTTTGGTAAAAATGTGATATTTGAAACGGCTAGGAGATATCTGACTGTCCGTATCACCAAAAAGGAAAGCTTCTTGGAGAAGCAACCTTTTTGAAATACAACTTATGGGGGAAAACCACGTGTCCAAAACCTAACAAACACGGGCTAACTACCCTTGGAATGACCAAAGAGATAAGGATTTACATTCCTTATGAAGCATGAGAATTGCCCTTGAAAGAATCAAAGGATTATGGATTTCTCTATTCCTTCTAAAGGACATTATCCCTTTCGAAGGAAAGATACAGGGGTACACTACTAATAGACTCCTCCAACATATGAAACTTCAAATAAAACCTCGAAGTCACGTCTATTCATTTTCAAGAAGAGACTTCGAGTGATTTTATTACTTTATCTTCATGTTTCAGAGGTAATTCCCTTGAAGAGAGATCTTCGAGGGCACCTTTTATGCCTTTTAAAACAAAAGTCGCCCTCGGATCATATCCATAGACTTCGAAGGTCCATTTATTATTATTTGTTTTGAAAGAATTGCGAAGGAGGTATACTTCCTCCTACTGAAGTTTAATTTGAAGGCCAACCACCTCCAGATGGTGAATTCGAAGGTCAACCACCTCCAGATGGTGAACTCGAAGGCTAACCACTTCTAGATGGTGAACTCGAAGGAGGTATATTTCCTCCTATTCAAGTGAACTCGAAGGGTAACTACCTTGAGATGGTCATTTTGTTAAGGATTAGTCACCCTCAAAGGACTAAGGCCCTGTCACCCTAAAAAAAGACTAAGGATTTTGTCTCCTTCGAAGGACCAAGATATGTAATACTACCCTCGAATGTACTCTTAAATGCATTCAAACTACAAAGTAAAGTTTGAAGTCACTCTTATTCATCCTCAGGAATTGACTTCGAATAGTGTTTTGGATAAAATACTTTGTCTTCTAAAGCAGATTCCTAGTGGAAAGAGCTTCAAAAGTCAAATTCACACCATCTCTAGAAGTAGTTCCTGAAGATGGTTTTCTACGTACTTTGAGAGACTTTTTCCCACTTTACTTTAAAGGAGTTTGCAAGAGAATATATTCACTGCTGATTTCATTAAGGTTGAGGGCACTTGGATTGGTTACTGGAGCTATAAATCTTGAAGGACTCTAAGATAAACTCTTATTTACAGGGACTATTGGTCATCAAAATGAGTTCTCTGCTGAGAAACTCAACTTTGAGTTCTTTATATAGGTAACTCGAGAATATACTGGTCACCTTGTAAACATAGTTATTTTGGCTTCCTCCGAAGAAATATAAACAACCACCAAAGGGAGTTCCCTCGAGATATACGAAATCCAGAAAGATATTTATGACATTTAAACGACTCATTTACTTTAAAGTTGATTGAGATAGATTCCTCAGAATAGACAACACGTGATAAAACCCCAGCTACTTATAATATCTGCTTTCTAACTATCTGAATGGGTTTTTGTCATATCTGGAATGACGGCAAGAATGAAAAAGGTTGCTTTTAGATTTGTATGCATGCCACACGTGTCATTCAATCCGCATTTTTCTAGATCTAAAGCAACCTATCACAGAGTAAGTTTTAAAGTTTGAATGACTTATCCTACTTTATGGAAATAACTTAGGCGTGTTGAAAAACACGTGGCATTTATAATATGTTTTAATGCATGGGGATATTTTAAAGCTCCTCTCTGGACATTTGACTGAGTGACATTTGTCCTAATTTGAGAGGATAAACTCCCTATAAATAGCAGAACATATCTTCCATTAAAGGCAATTTGAAAATTTTGGAGAATCTGAAAATTTAAGAAGTATAAGACAACAGTGAGTAAAGGCACTGAAAGAGAAAGGAGATGGTCAGTCATAAACATGTGTATTTCTCAATACATGTTATAAACTTCGAGTCACTCAAACTCTAAGGTTTTCTTGCTCCGAGATATGAATTCTTGACTGCCTTATCAGTTATTTCAATATTCTTCCCCTTTTGTCTCTTCTCTTTGTCTTATTCACATGCCACAGTTGAGAAGGAACGCTCTTGACAGAACGGCTGCGCGACGGTTTAGGCTGTCTTGAGATAGGCTCTCTGTACCTATTTCTCTGGGTTGTATTGGTTCATTTATATTATTTGTCAAAGGTCTTTTATAATATATTGTCCATTACAAAACCCGCATCACCAATGGTAGTAGTATCTAAAAGGTCTTCCATAAATTTACTTGTAATCAATCCATAGTGAGTAGATCGCTTCTATAAAGGAGATTTTTCAAGTCTATGATGGGTTAGAAGTGAGTGTTTTAAAAGGCGTACGAGGAGTGCGTAAGCCAGACGTACACCTCATTCTATTTTGCGCACCTCATGTGCGTACAGAAAAATGCAGACAAAAAAAATAGAAACCTACAAATTAAATTAATTTTTTTAATTATTTAATTATAGTTAACTTGTTTAAGTTGTCTTTTAGCTTTTTATTTATTAAAATTTAAGAGAGAAATTTTTCGGAGAATAAAAAGAGAAGGCCTTTAGAATTCAACGAGCTGTTTAAGTTGTCCTTAGCTTTTTACTTATTAAAATTTAAGAGAAATTTTTTGGAGAATAAAAAGGGAAGAGAAATATTTTGGAGAATAAAAAGGGAAGGCCTTTGGGATTCAACGAGCTGTTTAAGTTATCTTTTAGCTTTTTACTTATTAAAATTTAGGAGAGAAATTTTTTTGTATTAAATTGTCTTTAAGCTTTTTACTTAATAAAATTTAAATGATAAATTTTTTGGAGAATAAAAAGTGAAGGCCTTTAGGATTCAACGAGCAGACCCACGAAGCAGACTCGACAACAGCACACTTTCAGCAGAAAAAAATCTCCCACACCAGGTGTGTTTTGTCCCTAAATCGTTAACTCTCTCTCGTTCGTCCTCTTTTTGGACAATTTTTTTTTCTTTCCTGAAATCTCTCTTTATATCGTTTGTCCTCTTCTTGGACATATTTTTTTGAATCTCAGTTTTCCCTCTTTGTCAATATCCCAAACTTTTTTTTTTTCTTTTTTTGAAATCTCTGTTTTGAAATAAAGTTTTTTCAGGTTAAAATCTAAATCTCTCTTTTTTGAAATCTCAGTTTTCCCTCATTCTTGATGCCCCAATGTGTGTTTTTTTTTTTTTTTTTGTAAGAGAGAGAGAGAGAGAGAAAGGCTTTTTCTTGAATTTCTTTTCTAAGAACCAAGCTTTGTTCTTCCTATGCTCTCTCTTCCTAATTGCTTAAGGACCAGGCAAAGCAACAAACTGATTTGACATAGCTGTCCTCACATTTACCAAAAATAACAGAAATGACACATGAGAGTGCTTCCCAGCACAGCCACAGAGTGCTTCTCAGTTTTTTTAGTTATTTTATTTCTGTTTTCTTCTTTTAATTTGTTAATTATTTAATTTTTACTAGTTGCAGACTTGCAATTTTATGTTTTTGCAGCACAGTTCACTTTGTTTTTACTTTACATTGCAATGACTAGTAGAATAGATTTTGCTTGGGAATATGGTAAAGAGGCAGAAGGAAGGCCTAGGGGATACCTGTTTTGTAACTTTTGTAATAAATTGTGTACTGGGGGTATTAGCAGATTAAAACATCATTTAGCTGGGACTCGTCATGGGATGGGTCCATGCACAAAGT
>JAUPMG010000017.1:11870528-11881034 GCA_031762675.1 Pachysandra terminalis | reverse complement strand
TAAGAAATATTATGCAAGGAAAACAACAGATGCCTATTAAAGGATCAGGAAGGGAGAATGCAAAAAAGTAATTTCAAGAAAACTAACATTGACAAAAAGAAAAGACTAACAAAAAGGATACTGTAATAAATAATAATCCAAAAAAGACCAAGACATGCAGAAATAATGGAAAGATGTACTGTACTTGGAACTTTTAAGTTGTTTAAAACTAAGAACTTCTAGTAGAGTTATTTTCAAATGCATTACTTGACAACTGGAAAGCACAAATGGATTTTTCTTTTCTTTTTTTTTCTATTGAGTTAAAGGATGAACATAACTAAATGTGCGTTTAAATTTCCAACTTCTTGTCAATTGGAAATTACTATGCCTCCTGAAAGTTGCCTTTTTAACTTATCTCCATAACAATAGCAAACAAAATTCTTACATAAGCACCATCTATATTATAGATACATATAAGGCACATACACTTACAAAGTGAATCCCCAAAGACATAAAATTGTCGAAATATCCCTTCAAAGTGACCTTATCATTGGCTCAAAATATCAAAAGGTGCATGCTCCTTTCCTGTATAAATAATGTTTTTTCTTTACTCTCAAAATTTTGGTTGCAGACAATATGATCAAAGTGGCATCATCAAGCTTATATATGATAAAGAAAGTGTAAAAGTTAATTAAAAAAAAAAAAACTGATGCAAACAGTGTAATAGGTTACTCACAACCGCTCACACCCCATTCAGCTCATAATTGACCTATGACTGAAGAGATCGAAACAAAATATCCACCCTGCAAAATTTATCCCTAGTCCCTTCCATCAAAATATGCAGGCTTCCAAAAGTGGGCAGCTCACTCACATAATGAGCCAATGGAGTTGCTACCTTGTAACAGGTCCAAAAGTGCCCAGAAAACAGACAAAAATGTGAAGAACACTAATCCCATTCCAGCCATTTTTCAGAAAATATAGCACTAGTTGACTCGGAAGAGAAAACTTTTGGTAGACCAACTGATGCATTTGGGCTTACAGAATCAAGTAGCAAAATTTCCAACAACGTCTGTCACTAATTAGCAACATACATTGGTTCATCCAATGTCTCCATAATTAATTTTTTTCAGAAATTGAAACTTCACTCAAAACAAACACATGAGATTCATAGCATCCTTGGCTGCAAGGGACGGTTTCCAACCAAAATCTTGAGCAGTCCAAAAGTCAAACAATTGTCTTGGTAGAACCACAATTACTCAATGGAAAATTGACAAAAGTTTTAGAGAAATAAATAGAGAAGTAATAGAAAGAAATAAGATTGATCACTTCGAAGGGATCAAACCTCCAAACCAAAGCAATTGAATTTCTCCGCAATATCCAAGCCATGTTGAAATTAAAAGTACTCACAGATCCTATATACATAGATAAGAAAAGTAACAGCCAAATTAATAAGGAAAATGACAGCAATGAACTACTAAAATTAATGCTGTAATAAAGAGCATGGGTGTTCTATAAATTGTCCCTCCTTTACTTTCAAACTTGTCTTCAAAATTGACAGCAAGACAGTCCGGAAATCATTACTGCAACCATGAAAGGTTCCAATGTGGCATCTTCAATTAGGAAATTGACCCAATGAACAAGGACCATAATCACTACACAATTATTCCACTTGAAATCTTTGGTCCAGAATCTCACATGCACATAGCTGACATTTGATTTCTCTATTGGTAGAAATGTCCGGTAGGCACCTTGAAAGCACATGACCCCTAACTTCTTTAGACAAGAAACATGGAAAACCGAATATACCATGCCATAGGACCTATATATTCTAACACTTTATAAGGCCCACAAACTCTATGTGCAAGCTTTGTTAAGGCACACAAATTGATGGAGACTTTTCTAAAGGGTTGTAACCGATGAAAACTTCAAATTCCTGGTAGATTCGAGCATGAGTGCTATGCAAATTATCTTAAAGGAGTTGCAGAACATGATCTCCATCATGTAGTGGTGCATACCCATATATGACTTTGAATGGGTATTTTTAAAGCCGAAAGATAGATAGTATAGTCAAATGACAGTTAGAATTGTACCACCACTTTCCCATGCAAGCTACTGAAGCCACTATTTTGGCCTGTAACTAGTAAAGAATTGAAGGTAGTTTTCTAGGCATCAGTTAATCACCTCAGTTTGGCCATCAATGGAATCCTGATGCAACTTCTAAATGAAGCTTTGTATTGTGGGATCATCAACCCACTCCTTGCTCACTTCAAGATCATTACAAACAAGTATGGACTCCATTTCATAAGTGGATTTATCACACATACACATCTCTTTATGCAATTACGACAATGCCTTGCTAGCGAAGCCAATAGTCAACCTTCCCGCATCAGCGCTCCTATGTCGTATACGCCGCATTCTAACACGAACTTCTTGTTGAAATCTGGCAAGGCAAGAATTAGTGTGGTCAATATTGCTTTCTTCAGCTTCTCAAAGGTCTCATCAACTTCTGGACCCCATTTAAAGACATCCTTCCATATCATGGCTGTTAAATAGGACTCTTAAGTTTGGCCCGGCCCATCCTAAGCCCGCCCGACCCAACCCAAATTAGAGCCCGAACTCATGAGTTAGTTCGGGTTTGGGTTCGGCTCAGTTTTGAGTCTAGAGTTGAGTTTCGGGTTGGGGTTGGGGTTGGGCCGAAGTTTGTAAGCCTAGAAAAATTTGGCCCGGACTGACATATACATGAATATAACATATATATATAATGTGTTTTAACTTTTTTAGCCTTTCGACACAGTCAGGACCAATATATATATATATATATATTATCTTTAAAAATGTATTTTTTCTTCTTTTTTATTTTTAAATTTTTTGTAACCTTTTTCATTTAATTTGGGCCAGCCCGAAGTCAACACATTGAGTCCAGCATGGGTTTGGGCTCGATAGGTTTAGCTTGAGTTCAGGTTAGGCTGGATTCGGACAAACTGATTTTAGTTTGGGCAGAGCTCGAACCGAGTAACACCCGCCCCAACCCACCCTATTTACAGCCCTACTGTAAATCGAGTGTCAATTAAGATCGTCACAAGTTGACATTTGATGTGTCCTTAGTTTAGCGATGGGATAACTAGCTAAATCATGCACAAGATCGCCATAGTATTATCATTTCCTATTGGATCCGCATCTTCATGATCCGACTCATCATTATTGTCAAGATTCGCCATGTCAATGTCACCTAGCATGTCGGCAGGTGGCATTGGCGACATGGTGTAAAAAAGGGGAAATGTGGGGAAACCATGAAATTTTGATGGATTTTTGTTCCAAACTTTAAACATGTCTAATTAAGGCCTAAATGCATCCAAATACATCAAAAAATGCAAATAATATGCCTACACGTTAAAAGTCATTACTTGAGGGGGGTTAACTTACACGCTGTCGGATCTGTAAGCTGTAAAAAAAGATGCTACATCTAATTAAGCCAAACTAAAAGTGAATGTAAGTCAATTAAAAGATATATAAAACTAGATATTAAGTGCCATATCTATGAGGGGAAAATGAAAATATGGGAGAAATGACAAGGAAATCTGGGGAAATGTGAGTTTTTTTATGGGCTTTCCCCCCCAAGTTTTAAACGACCCTAAGTAGTATCTAAATACACCATAATACATCAAAACAAAAATGCAAAACAAACGTCTAACATTTTTTTTAATTTTTTAAAAGAAATTCAAAAAAAATGAAAAATTTCTCCCATGTTGCCCATGTCGAGAGACATGGGGGAAATATCGAAAAAAAAAATTTGAATTTTTCCCCCATGTCGCCGAAATCAAGGTAAAACGATTTACACCCTGATTTCGTGTCGCCCACCTCGGAATTGGCGACATGTCGCCGACATTGTATACACTGATTATTGTCAATTCTGTCATCAAGGTCTTTTACGGGACCAATCATCAATAGTGCTTTTGTTTGCAATAATGGCCTTGTTGCTAGTTTTCATTATAGTTCCAAACCCCACTATTCTCCGCTCTTTAAATTCCTCCTGGGACTGGGGAAGCTACTTATAGGTGCATGCAGTTTTGGGCACAAACCTTCCATTAAAAAAGCTCCAACCAATTGAGCCTTAGACCAATCCCCCAATTAGAAAACCGCTCAAATTAACTTTGTTACTCTGAAATAGTCAGTGTATACAATGTCGGGCGACGTGTCGCCATTTTGGAGGTGGGCGACACGAATCCTGGATATAAATCGTTTTACCCTGGTTTCGACGACATGGGCGACATGTCAGCGACATGGCGAAAAAATTCAAATTTTTTTCGATCTTACCCTCGTGTCTCTCGACATGGGCGACATGGGCGAAATTTTTCAATTTTTTACACCGACATTTCTCCTTTTTTTACACCATGTCGACGACATGTCGCCAATGCCACCTGGCGACATGCCAGGCAACATCAACATGGCAAACCTTGGAAATGGTAGACATCTAGCTAAACCTAGTGAGTTCACCATGAAAATCCCGATATTTGGAAGAAAAATGGACCATCAATGCAAATAGCAACTTGTCCCAAATGGGCATCCCTTGGCTTGTCGTATGCCAATCATACAAGCAACCTCCACCCTTACCCCTTAGATGATATGGTAGAAACGAAAATTCTACTCTACTCGCAATATCCAACTTGTACGTTCAACCCTTTCTTAACATGGGAATTTGAATTTCGTGCAAGGGGGATTTGGATCTTTGACCATAGAAACCCCTTATTAGATCATTCCTCAAAAACCAACTTATTTCGTGAGTTGAACCCGATACAAAAAGGAATAACGTCATGTTAAGTAACATGATGGCCTACAGAATCCCTAATGCGGCTGCCAACCAATGTCGGAGATGATGGTGGAGTAGGGAAAGAACTTGATGGCTGCACCTTCTCATTGAGGTTCGTTAGTTCTTTTATCCTGAGATTTCTGCACTGCAAGTCAAAAGAGATTGCTTCGACTAGCCACCCCAGAGACTTCCATTGTCACTCTCATGAACCACTTATAGATTGCCAATCCTTTGAGCAATGGCGTCCATATTATCATTCAAATCCTCATTTGTAACAATCTTTTAGCCGAGAATTGACCACATTGATACTAGGTTGATAAATGGACCTAAGAATGAAAATCTGACCAATGTTTGTGAAAAAGATAAGTAAAAATAGAAGAGAAGAATATAAGATCGATCACTTTGAAGGTATCAGACCCCTAAATCAAAGCAATTGTATTTCTCTGCGAAACCCCATCAATATTGGAATTACAATTATCTACAAAACCTGTCCATGTAAATAAGGAAACTAAGAGTCCTAAGTAAATAACGGAACTGACAGCAGTGAGCAAATGAAATTAAGGGAGCAATAAAGGGGGAAATGGGTGTTTCACAACAAGTCTGCAGTCTTTGGCAATTTTTTTTTTACAGCCAACTATCAGACAGAACTAATTGGGGGCAACTAATTGGGATAAACGATTCTATTAATGTTAATGTTGAGCCTCACATAGGAAAAAACTGCTCTTGCTATTCCAAAACTCAAACTCATATATATATATATATATATATATAGATTTACTTTTTTATTTTTGGTGACCTGAAACCCCCACTAAGAGTGGGGACAGGGTAAACCCCGGATACATGACCCCAAGACCATATATCAAGTAAGCCCGGAGACTCGAACATGGGACCTCCAGTTCCTTAGCTGGAGAGCCTGCCAGTTGAGCTAACCTGTGTGGGTTAAACTTATATATTTCCATTAACTGATAGAAGAAATTAAAAAAATGCTGGCGAAATGACCATTTCTCCCAAATTAGCACAGGACTTAAGTAGCTACTTCTACTCCCAGAATTCAAGTGTGTTTTCCTAAACCCAACAAACATATATTAACCAGCAAACCAAAATGCACATCTCCCAAAATCCGGATAGAGATACAAATCCTAAAAACAGTAAATCCTTCAAACAAATTTCGCTTCCCCCCAACATTTGCATAAAAATAAAAATCCGAACTAATCATGAAAATTGTGAATTCTTTAATCAAAACCAGAAACACATGTTTCGAAATCGAATTCCCTTTTCTCCTCAATATCAAATTTAACAATCCCCCCTCCAAATCGAAACTCGTCAAGCAATCTATCCACTGATTGAACCGGAGAACAATATGATCTGAAACAAAATCGAAGCAACTGAGAAAGCCCCAAATAAAGAATACCTTGCAGAAGAAATCAACGGAAGACGTGGTAGAATCAGCAGCTACAAACGTCGTACCGAGCGCAGGGACCGGCCACATATGCCGCCTCCGTTTCCTCTCCTCACCTTCCCGCCCATGCATAGCCTTGCATCTTCGCCAATTTTGGTTTCGATCCCACCTTTGTCCTGAACGAGAAACATCAATTCCGTCGATATTCCACGCTCAATCCACAAAACCCTATAAATCGATAATCCGCATCGCAGAAAACCCTAGATCCGTTCCTAACCCTCGTATTATCATCTCTGTGCTTTCTCCAAAAGGAGTAATCCAAGTCCCCCCTCACGCGATGCCTCGAAACAAGAGAATTTCAAATATTAGGGCTTACTTCCCACAGTGGATATCATCACTTCTTCCATTAAATTGACGATCAGGAACGAGAAATTTCAGATCCACGAACAGCGAAAATCAATTCGAGAAGCAAAATCGAGGGATTTCGAGCCGCCTTCGAAACAAGCTAGGATTTCGCGATCAGAAAGGGAGAGAGAGAAGGGAAAAGAAAATGGTGTTTTGAGACCACGCCAGACGGCAAAAGGAAGGGTGTACTTGGTAGTCCAGCACGGGCAGTCCGGGTAGTTCGGGCAGGATTTCTCAATATTTACGAGTATTGCCATAAAACCCAATTCCACAATCCACTCGCTCTAAGGGTGTGTATGCATGGCTTCTTTGTGCCATGGAAGTGATTTTCGAGCCGTGAAGCGCTTTAACCACACATTAAGGTCCTATTTGTCAAAAGCTTCTTGCAAATGGAAGGTTTTGTTTAAAAGGGCTTGAATCAAAGTTATCGGTTAAAAATTACGTTTGATAAAAAAAATTATATAAAAGATGCTCGTACATAATTTTAGGCGTGATGGATTTTCTCTTTTTAAAGAATGTGTAATAAAAATAATAAAAATGAAAGGATAATTTTGTCACTTTAAAAGTCTTACTTAAATTTAGAACATGGTTAACTGTTTTTCACAAACGTAATTTTTAAAAACAACCTTATGCCAACTTCTCCAAAATAGGCTTCTTGAAGAAACCCTTTTCATTCAAAGCAGCTTTCAAAAGTGTCACCAAACATCTAAGCATTTCAAAAGTGTCACCAAACATTGAAGCATTGAGTATGAAGCCCTTTCAAGTCTAGGAAAAGCTTTCTGGTATTTAAGAAGTTACGCCAACGTAGCTTAGGCATTTGGTAAACATGTTTAAAAAGCAATTTCAAATGAAGTGCTTCACTAAAACACTAATTCCATTGAAGTAACCAACTCCTTCTCAAAATTGCTTTTGTGACCATCAGTTTAGTCATTTAAGTGATACTTTTATTGAGACTATTTTATTTTTATATTATTTTATAATACCCATTTTGCCCATCCTTAACTTCTACAACTAAAAACACTTTTTAAATAAGTATTTATCAAATGCTACTTTTTTATTTTAAAAAGATTTTATAAAGCACTTCATAAGAATCAATTGTAACGAAAATGCTTCTGCTTTTAAGAACCAATGACATGACCTAACATGCGCGAGTGGTGTTTGATGGCATGAAATGAGGATGGACAAAGTTGGATGGGTAGTTGTAGAAATTAGTGGGTCCCGCTGCTCTTTTGTATGACATAAAAGACCTCTCCGTACGAACATCGTATGTAGCAGAAGAAGAGCATCCGCTTCTCCATTTCATTACTTAAAAAAGTGCCCTTTTGTACTTTTGACCTTTAAAGATAAAACAGACTGCAATGGGTGTGGGCTATGATGGGCATGTGTTGGGTCGACTTCTATATTAATGCCTCTACTTGATTGTATCTTACAATTTTAACGGGATGGACAACGATAGCCCAAACGCTGACCAGGTAACGAGGTTTACCAAATCTTCTCATTTAACTCATTTTTTTTATTGAATAAATTGATATACAAATACATATCTCCCATACCATTAAGGAAAATGCCCATCGAAAAGCGTGCCAAATTTTATTTATTTATTTTTTCTAAATATAACCTTCAATATAATAAAAATTTTAATGAATTAAAAGATAATATAGATTTTGGTTTATTCTAATATAAGACGGTTAGAATAATCGTTTTTATCGCTTTTAATTTTTAAACAAAATATTAACATGCAGTATTGTAAGTGTCACCCACTAGTATATTTAAAGAAAAAATATAATAGATTATACAGGTATTTTGATCTGCCTCACTGGGTCTAGTTATCTGCTAATACATGACCTTTTTTCGTCACATGGGAGATTGATGGCGCCAATTTATACCTTCCATCTAATAAGAGATTCTATGGATCAGTCAGCATTTTCAATGGATATATGTCCATCAGCATATATATACTAGAATTTGTCAAAAATATTAATGGTTGTCCAAATTTTCTAATGTTTCTTAAGTTTTTCAATTAGAAATATGTTAGCTTTAGGAGATGCATTTATTTTATGTGAAAAATGCTTTTGGGACTGAAACTTAATATGTAAAACAAGATTGATTGAAATGACACATGGAGAAGTTTGGTTCTCTTTGAATTCTAAAGGGTTTACATTTACCATATATAGATCTTTATATCAAATAAATAGTCTCCTTTTAGTATATACAATTCTAAAATGGGCGATGTGTGGCTCAGTTAATAGGCTCTAGTGGGCGTCTCAGGAGGTAAGTCTGGAGTTCAAATCGGCCAGGGGTTTACCTTTAATGCTCCCGCCCAGAACGTGGATTAGTCCCACACCTAAGTGGGTGTGGGGACACCACGTGGTTAAAACCAAAAAATAAATAAATACATAAATACATAAATATATATATATATATATATATCTCTCTAGTTGGAATGCTTACTTCAACCCATATCTTTAATGTAATGCATTGGATCTTAGATCGCAAGTTCACAAAGATGCATGGTTTGAGTAATAGTTATTGAAGGATTCCTTAAAAATCTATATCTATACTATATATATAATGTCAAAACCTTCCTTGTAAAGCATGACAATATTTGTATTTTAATTAATAAAACAGCCTCGCAAAGATTGCATCAATATATTATTTTAGGGTTATTTTAGACAATTTTAGCAAACTAATCTAGAAAGTTTTGAATGATGCAGCTATTACTTTCTAAAAATAGGGAATTCTCTTAAGGAACTATTGATATCTAAGGAATATCCATTTATTTTTTAGGAACTTTACACTTTCTCCTTATTCAAACTTTCAAGAATTGATGAAAAGTTGCATTATAATTTAGTTGCATTATGTATTTCTGTCCTTTAAAATTACAACTAATCGGATACAATCTATGTGATATATATTTTTATTTAAACTAGGGAGAGTTGGGATACAATCTATGTGATATATATTTTTATTTAAACTAGAGAGAGTTGGGATAAATTATAAGCTAACATTGAGTCACAAATACAAACTATCCTATACCATACCGATGGAGAATTTCAAGGATCAAACATATGTGATAAGATTTCCTTGTGGCCTCACTATGACATGTTTATTTGGAATTTGGGAGATGTACCACTAGAGCGTACCAACCATGGTCCGATCACGGACTATTAGGGCTATAAGTAGGGCGGGTTGGGTCGGGTTCTGACCAGTTTGGGCTCAGCCCGAACTAAAATCAATTGGCCCAAACCGAACTCGGACTGAACTAAACCCAAACACATGTGGCCCGAACCCAGCCCGAGCTAAATTTGTTGAGTTCAGGTTGGGTTCGGGGCGGCCCAAACTCCACTGAGTTCAAAAAATTGGTCTGTGAAAAAAAAATGGAATTGAGAAAAAAAAATAGAACTTTACCAAAAACAAAAGTAGGAAGAAATAGGATAGAACGAGTTGAAGACTTGGTTATAATACAAAAATAAAATAAAATAAATAGTGGAAATCAAAAGTTCTTAAAGAAAATAAAATAAAAAACAAAAGAAAATAGAGAAAAGAATGAAAATCAAAAAATCTTAGCAGATTACATAAATGAAAAAAAGAAAGAAAATAATGATTTATACATTTGTTTTGATTTGAAGGAAAGAGGAAAAAACAACAGAGAACGATTGAAAGACGTTTTGATTTTTTTTTTTTGTTTTGGTTTGAATTGATTCGAATGAAAAAAGAAAAAAAAAAAACAATTCGCATTGATTGGATGAACCGAAGACGAAGAGATGAGATTTGTTTGTTGCCAGAAGCTTGGAGTCGAAGAAGATGAATCCTGAAGAGACGAGATTAATTTGTTGCTAGAGATTGATTCATTGTTAGAAGCTTGGAGTTGAAGAAGTGTAGCTCGAAGACGAAAAGAGAAGATGACTTTTGTGTC
>JAUPMG010000017.1:11835596-11863157 GCA_031762675.1 Pachysandra terminalis | reverse complement strand
AAGGAAGAAGAGATGAAGAGAAGAGAGAGTTCTTTTGGGCTCTAATCCCCAAAACGTGAATAGTAAATCTAAGGGATAGGGAGGAGGAGTCTTTTACTTATAGAAGACTCAACTCAACTACATCTAGGACTCTATCTCCTAATCTCATTAGGAGAGAGTTATCCACATCCACACTTCTAATCAAAATTGGATGTCCCTTTAAGTGGGGACCACGTGTCAGTCTAAACGGGTCGGGCCAATCGGGTCCACTCATCTCAAAAATCCAACAATAGCAATTGGTATCAGAGCAAGTATCACGTCATGGGTTCGAGTCACGGAGGGAATGACCTATAAACTGGATTAAAATGCCCATACATAATAATGTATAGGCATATGGTGTTAAGTCATTGAATATTGATTGGTGAAGAAGTTACCAACGGGACAGTCTCGATAAAGTAAGCCGCTATGAATGTCGGCTACAGAAGCGTAGTGAAATGTTATGAGTTAAGGGCTTAACCAAATAAGTTTTCATCAGTCCTGAGCCTTTTGGAACAACAGTTAGGTGCCCTACCAAGCCTATCCAAATGATGTGCTATATGACTTTTTACAAACTGTGAAGGTGTGATCTGTTGGGCAGGTCATTGCCCCCACTTAAGCCATAACTTATCTGTTTCTCTTTCTCTCTCTCCTAAGTTTAAAATTTCGATTTCGTTCGAGATTTTGTTAGGGGGGTTATGGCAAAATTTCGTCAATATTTTATCAAATTTTGTCGAAATTGAAAAATATCATCGTATCGTCAAACTAGAAAATGACGATGTTTCGCAATATACCGATAAAATTTAAAACCTTGCTCTCTCCCGTGAACTACAGTACAAATATGGTTTGGTTAATTTAATATTAATCGCCCCGAGCTCAATGGTCCGAGCGCTGCAGCTGTAACTAGACAGCCCGGACGCGAAGTGTTCGTTGGAGTCAATGTGCCTTGGGCAGCTCGACTACTCGAGCCAGGCTGGCTTTCTTTTGCATTACGAGACGACACGTCTTGGATCTACCGGTCACATCCCAAATTAAGTTGTTAGCTTTTTCAGTAGAGTTAGGAGGATGCTTATCCACCAGGAATAAGCGTGTCCGTTTGATGGTGACGACATGAAAAAGATGAGCTTCTCTCTCAAAACACATTGATCGTCACTCACCAGCCAAAGGGCACAAGACAACGCTCCCTTAGTTTCTATCACAAACTCCACAATAGCTTCAATTATTTGGATTGGGTCCATGTGCTGAGCCTCTACCTAATTCAACCTTTGAATCATATCGTCACTTGCCACTTCTTTTACCATTTTGTATTATTTTATTAAGAGTTAATTGTAAGCAAAGCTACTCGAGCATGATGAAGTTCTTTTGGGTAAGAATGATGTCTAAAGTTAATCAAGTGTAAGAAATCAATCAACCATTTTATTTGAAAAAGAAGAAAGAAAGGTCAAAAGAGTATCATTAAGCACAAGATATAGGGCTGTGGACAAGTGGAGCTTGAGATTAATGAGTTTGAACCGAGTTTTAGTAGACGTAGATCTTTTTGAGAAGAAGATCTTTTGTGACCTGTGTTTTGAAGGGAGTTTTGATGGATGAAGATCTTTTGTGAATTTGGATTATGTGAACCACACACAAGGTTGACACTTATGTGGGACATGAATCTTTTGTGAAACTGGGTTGTGTGAACTCACACGAGGTTGACCCTTGTTTCTAAGTGGGTCTCACTAAAATGGTAAGAATGAGATAGAGATAGCCCATGGGGTGAAAATACCATTTCATCCCTGGAGGCCCCACCATGAGAGGTGAAATGATATTTTCACCCCATGGGGTTGTCTTTACCCCACAATAAATCCACTCTCCATTTCTAAAGCCCTAAGAGAGCTAATGAACCTAAAATTGGCTTTTACCTTAATCGCGATGGCCACCCTTTTTGGAGGCGAGAGTTTCGGGGTCTTTTGTTATGAAGATTTTCGTTATTCTTATGTTATGTGCACAGGAGCATAATACGTGTCTCGGGTGGCCCACCACACAAATTGGTTACCTGTCAAACCGATTAATGTTGTGGGCCCCTAGGGTTCACCTTTTTTCTTAGATTTTTAGAATGGCAGGTCAACAGTTATGAAGGTGGGTCCCTTGAGACACGTGTTATTCTCCTGTGCACATAACATGAGCATAATAGGGATCTTCATAACAGAAGATCCCGGTCTCTTTTTTGTCGACCTGCTCGGGACAAGTGTCAACTTCATGTGAGGTTCACACAGCCCAAGTTTATAGAAGACCTTCATCCCTTTTAGTGGGGGCTACTTAGGGACAATTGTCAATCTTGTTTGAGGTTTACACAACTCAAATTCACAGAAGATTCTTGTCCAACTTCGGTAGGCTTGGCTTGGTTAAAGCTCAACTTAACTTTTATAGGATAGATATTTTGTGAACTTGGGTTCCGTCAACCTCGTGTGAACCTCAGACAAGGTCACAAATGGCCCCACTAAGAAGGACGACTTACGTTTCTAAAACCTTAAAAGACCTAATTAACTTAAAACTGACACTTGTTTGCGTCCGTTTTTATATAATATTATACATCCATTTGAACCGAGCTTTTTATGAACCGAGTCCGTTTTTATATAATATTATACATCCATTTGAACCGAGCTTTTTATGAACCGAGTCTGAACTTTGCTTTAATTGAAACTGAGTAAAGCTTCATTTGTTTACAGCCCTAGCTGTAAGATGGGAGAAATAACGGAAGCAAAGGTTTTAAACATAAGGAATTGCCAGTCATACGCTGCTAGAATGGCAGTTAAATTTCGTATTCATGAATTGAGTATTAAAAACCCTTGCTTGCATAAAACTTCATTGAATCATGAATAGAACAGTTCTATATCTTGGACTTTTATTATTATATAATACGAGATCTTGAAAGTTTGAAAAATAAAATATTTGAGATGAAGAGAGTATATTTGATTATTCAGTCATGAAAGAAAATATTATATATATATATATATAGATTCTAGAGAGAGAGAGAGAGCAAAAGATGGAGACTGGGCACCAAAATGCACATATCATTGTCCGTAGAACTCCTCTCCCATAGACTTTTGGGCTAAGGAACCACGACTTTTGCATGGATTGGGACCCATGAAAGCAACCATAATCTTCGTCTCTTTATTTCTCTTCTTCACACGCTCCTCCACATTGGTAGGTAGAGACTCACTCCAACGCCGAACCCCGCGGCACTACCTTTTAAAAGGATCTCCGAACAAACGATTTTGTTTATGCCACCGGAAATATTGCAAGGTTTTATAGCAGATGATTTTGTTTCTAGTCATTTCCCTTTGCACTGTAATTCCCAAAATGTATATGAAGACCTTTATGTAAAGGATATGGTAGGGTAAAAAAAAAAATAGTGGTCAAAAAAGAAAAAAATAAAAAAAGAAGACCTTTCCTAAGAGGAGTAGGGCTGTGAATGGATCGGATCACAATTTGAGTCCGATCCGAAAAAGCAGATTTAGTAAGAGATTCTTGATTCGATAATTCTACAAGATAAGATCCGATTTGATCCAACTATTAATTGGATTAAATTCAGATATAGGTCGATTCAATTCGATAAGAGTCTCATCCGATTTCATTTGTGTATACATCTAAATATATAATATGTATTATAAAAACATTAAATATATATAAAATTATATATATTTTTTTATCTTTTTTCTTATAAGTATAAATTAGGGTTAATTCGAATTCAATCTGATTCAAAACTAATTGAATTTTATTGATCCAACAATCAGATAAAATATGATCCAATTCGATCCGAATTTTAATCAATACCCTAGTCAGATCGGTTGACAGCCCTGCACAAGAAGGTCAGTTCATACAACGGTGTAGATAGGATCCCTTAATCAATAGGTTTTAATTTTGCAAGGCAAGTCCTTGTAGAGTTTGTACACAATTCATTCCCAATCAAGAAAAGAAAAGGACTAATCGGTCACAGTATTGTAATTACATGGTAAATTAGTAAAAAGGCTAGCGCTTATTTGTTTGGGAAGCCAGCAAGGAAGGAGGGAAAAACAACGTGTCGGCTGTACTCTTTTCCTTTTCCTTTTTCTTCTAATTTTATGCAAATGGAGCGAGAGAATTGCAGAAAATTTGAAAGCTGCTTTCTTCTAATTTTGTAGAAATCCACACAGAGGAGTGAGAATTGGAGAGAGTATTAAAATTGCTTCTCTTTTTCCATGTTTCTGTGTTCTGTGTATTTGAAAGGTAGAGTTCTTCTTACCAAAAAAAAAGAAAAAGGTAGAGTTATTGTTCTTCTTAAGCTCTGCTTTATATAGATATATATTTTTTAAATTTTCTTTGTTTTGGGGTTTAGTAGAGGGAGCGTTAACTGTTAAGTGAGGTGGAGGTAGATGGTGGAGATAGTTTGATCTTATCTTTAGGTGATTGGAGAAAGGAGAAACCAATAGATAAATAAATTGAAAAAAATGGATTAGAGTGATTTCTTGAGTTGCAGTAAGATATTTTGGTTTCTTTCTCAATTTAGTTCATTTGGGGTTCCTCTTGAAGTGGTTTTGGGCTGTAAAACATCTTGGTCTCTGTCTCTCAACTTCAACATAGGTCTGATTACTGATGTTGTTGGTGTAGAGTTCTTAAGTTGAAAGCTTACAATTTGGTTTTTGATTCTCAAGATTGTTTCGAGGGTTCTCTATTTTTCCCACGTTGGTTGTCTGGTTTTTCTGTTGTTTTTTCAGACTTTCAGTTTATTATTAATTTTTTTTTTCAAAAGTATCACAGTAGAAATAACTATAAGTGGTTTTCTTTAGTTGGGGGTAGTGATTGTGCTTTTGGGGATTGAGATTTCGGGTATATTTTATTTCTCTCTTTATGGATTTCAGGACATTTGGGATTTGGGTTTTGTGAAGCATTGATTACTTGGTCTGGGGTTGTTGATTGATCGTTGGGGTTTTTAGAGAAGAAGAAGAAGCAGCAGCAGCAGCAGAAGAAGAATCATGGCGGGAGGCGTTGGAGGTTCGGCGCCGGCGCCGAAGCAGGGCGACTTTCCGCCGCATCCTGCAAAGGATCAGCTGCCCAATATTTCTTTCTGCATCACTAGTCCTCCTCCTTGGCGTGAGCTTCTCTAATTCGTTGTATTTTCCCCATTTTTTTTGTTTGATTTATTTGGAAAGAATTGCTCTGGTTCTGTAGTTATATTCATATCCCCATTTGTGACAACCTTGATGAAACTTTCCACTGATTCAGATGAAAACCATGTTGAGTCCTTATCTTTTATTTGAAAATTCATCTTGCTTTGTTTGTGTATATAACAATTAACATGCAGTAATTATCTGTTGATTTAACCTCAGAAATCTGAAAGAACCTTTCCTCAGTATGTTGTTATTTTTGTCATAAAAAGTGTTAGGGTTTTTCTCCAGTTTGTCGTCTGCATTTGTTATTCTTCGGATAGTTTTGTTACGATTTTGAAATTTTGAGGTATTTCTTTGTGTGAAGCTTTCCACTGATTCAGACGAGACCCATGTTGAGTCCTTATATTTTATTGAAAATTCATCTTGCTTTGCTTGTGTATAGAACAATTAACATGCAGTAACTATCTGTTGATTCATTCTTCAGAAATTTGAAAGAACCTTTCCTCAGTTTGTTGTTATTTTTGTCATAAAAACTGCTACCTTTTTTCTCCAATTTGTCATTATTCAGATAATTGTTTTACGATTTTGAAATTTTGAGGTATTTCTTTTGCAGCTGCGGCCTTCCTGCTTGGTTTCCAACATTACTTAGTGATGCTTGGCACCACGGTTATCATTCCCACTGCTCTTGTTCCCCAGATGGGAGGAGGAAATGTAGGGCAATAGAGTAATAGTTAGATAACAAAGCAATTAGACTTTAACAGTTTCAGTTTCTACTTTGGATGGTTCCTGACTCTATTGTTGAAGCTGTTCATCCACTTAATTAACATTGCATTTGCCATTTATAGGTGGAGAAAGCAAAAGTCATTCAGACACTGCTGTTTGTTGCTGGTATAAACACGTTGATCCAAACAACTTTTGGGACTAGGTTACCTGCTGTGATTGGAGGATCATATACCTTTGTGGCACCCACCATCTCGATTATTCTGTCTAGTCGATACAATAATATCTTGGATCCTCATGTGGTATTTGATCTGATCTCCACCCCAATTGTTTATCTCGGGCTAATAGTTTCTGTAGGTTCGGTGCTAAGCAACCCATTTTTTAATGATCGTGCAGAAATTTGAGAGGATAATGCGAGGAATCCAGGGTCCACTTATAGTTGCTTCAATTCTTCCAATTGTCATTGGCTTCAGTGGTCTTTGGCGTAATGTCACAAGGTTGGTGTGAATCTCTGGAAAATGATTAGAAGTCTCGGATAGCACTTAATTGTCTTGGGTTTGTTTGGGTCAATTATAAGTTATTGCTGTAAATAAGCAAATTGAACAATACACCTGGTATCATCCTGATTTTTTTTTTTTTTTTTTTTTTTGTGTGTGTGGCGTGGAACCCCTGGCCCCACCTAGTGGGGACAGGGTAAACCCTGGATGACCCCACCCAACTAGGACCATATATCAGGTAAGCCTGGGGACTTGAACCTGGGACCTCTAGTTCCTGAGCTGGAGAGCCTGCCAGTTGAGCTAACCCGTGTGGGTTATCCTGATTGAACTTATTTGGCTGAATCGCAATCATTTTGACATATTTCTCAAGTTCAATAAATTTTCAGTCAGGATGACCTGGTATAAACATACCTGGCTCCTTTTATTCATATGAGCCATCTCATTATGACTATAATACAGTCAGTATCATCATCTTGATTGATTGTACCTGTTATCCCTTTATATCTTTCAGGTTCTTAAGTCCACTCTCAGCTATTCCTTTGGTAGCTCTAGCTGGTTTTGGGCTCTATGAGCTTGGTTTCCCTGGAGTAAGTATTGATCACTCTCTTAACCTTGTCGTTCTTCTTTTCATCCCTATGGGATGTTAAACCTTGAATTGGACGTTTAGGTTGCCCAATGTGTGGAGATTGGACTGCCAATGCTCATCGTTTTGATAATTTTCGCACAGGTACTATTTTTGATGTATCATACAAGCCTACCCTCTTGTTAAATATCTACTATGTTAAATTCAAAGTACGGTTTTGCTTCTTATTTGTCTAGAGATAAATTTCTGACAAATTGGATATGCTTAGACTTACCTAAGTTTCAGTCTTAGTAAAATACTGGCATTAATGACCAATATATATTATTTATATATTTTTTTCAGTATCTACCCCATCTGATACATTCAGAGAGGCTGCCATTTGACCGTTTTGCTGTTATATTCTCGGTGGCGATCGTCTGGGTATATGCTTACATCCTTACTTTGAGTGGGGCCTATAAAAATGCAGCACCAAAGACTCAACGGAGCTGCCGCACTGATCGTTCTGGACTTATACAGTCTGCTCCATGGTAAGGCTTCTGGTGTTTCTTTCCTATAACCCTCAGGGTTTTTTATTACTACCATAGTGTGACATTTCAAATTGTTAAGCAAGATCTAGGTCCCTCTTGGGATCTTATCCATCCTTCAACATCCCAGGATACAATCACAAATTAATGAGGTTAGTTACTATATTGTGTTGATACTGTTGAACCATTTTATATACATTGTTGTGTCGTTCTCTAACAGCTTAAGCTTTTAGAGTAAGTGGTTCTTAACATGGTATCAAAGCGGTAGGTAGAGTGTTTGAATCCCGGGTGTATATGTTTGTGTGTTTGTTCTCCCACGGATGTGTTGTTTCCGTCTGGGTGTGGTGTGTGTTTGCCTCTGTGCCCTGTGTTCTCCCACTGATGTGTTGTTCCAGCCCGCATGTGCGGGAGTGTGTTGAACCATTTGATATACATTGTTGTGCCGTTCTCTGACAGCTTAATCTTTTAGTGTAAGTGGTTCTTAACAGATACTTTATTTGAACATACCTTTTTGGTTATTGTACGGAAAGGCAGTGCCAATAGCTTTCATCACCATCTAAAATTTATTTAGTTGCTTTAACTTATAAGCCTGGCTGAATGTGTGGGATGCCTTGTCTTAGATGCATATTGCTTATGGTTTTGGCATGATCTGTATATGCAGGATAAGAGTTCCTTACCCATTCCAATGGGGAGCACCTACATTTAATGGTGGTGAAGTCTTTGCGATGATGATGGCTTCATTTGTTGCCCTTGTTGAGGTTACTTTCAGGACTTTTTTTTTCCTGTGCTTAACCAATTTCCTACCTTATATTCGTGAATTGGAACATGATTGTTCAAATATGTGTTATTCAACTTGTGGGACTTTTGTGTAAGACCTGCGGGTAAAAGAATCAGCTTGATTTGATATTTTGACTATCAAATAAGTTGTGACCTTTTGCTGGAAATTTTTGCTCACTTGACTAGTTGTCCAAGAATTATCCAATTTTTATAGATTTGTATCATTATCCTCATGGGCTCAGAAATCTCATAGATGAAGCCATAAATTGAATGGTTTGGATAGCCAATACATGCACACTAAAAAAATTTGATTTGCTTGTTTCTAAGGCATAAGAATTGACACTCAGGCCACTAGTTATTGTCTGATAATACATTCTTCTCTCTTTGGGTCTTTTGAGTATTTCTAATATGTTGTAATTTAATACTTTTTGCTGATACATAGCAATGTGATGTTGTTTGATCCTTTGGCCTTTACCTGTTTCTTATATAATTTCATGATACAAGCAGTCGACTGGTACCTACATTGCGGTATCACGGTACGCAAGTGCTACTCCCTTGCCTCCTTCAATTCTTAGCCGTGGCATTGGATGGCAGGTAAATACTTCTGCTCTGATCGCAGTTTTTTTACGATTAGTTGAGAGTATATTTTTCTCGCTCTTAGTTAAATAATGATCTATTCTATGTCTATGATGTCAAGGGTTTCCGTGTCATAATATTCCAATATTCACACAGACACATAAGAAAAGAAAATAAAAGAAGAAATTTCAATTAAATGCTTTGATGGTACTAGGGATGTACATGCGGGCCGCTTGGGCCGGTCTGACACGAATTTTTCGTGCCGTCCGTGCTTCGTGCCGTGCCTAATTTTCGAGCCCCAGGTCCGGCACGGCATGCCCCATGATTATTATCGTGCCGGGCTGGGCTTTGTGCTTTTCCTATAAATTGGCTAAAAACTGATTCGTGCTCGTGCCTAATCGTGCCATGCCGTGGTCCATGACCCCCAGGTCTGGCACGAGTCGTGCCGTGCCGTGCCGTGCCTGGGCATGACCCAAATCGTGTTTGGCTAGGCCGACATGCGCGGCTCAGTACATTTGTACATCCCTAGATGGTACATATGTGGTAATACCTTCCCTTACACGGGCCCATTACACCTATGCGTTAATGCAGACCAATTAAACCAGTGGGCTGCCTATTGTATAAGCCATGCCTCAAGGTCTGAGATATTGGGATTTTTTTTATTTTTTATTTTTTGTTAGAAGGAAGCTACTTGCTAGTGGGTTTTTCGTCCAAGCCTGAGGTCTCTTGGTTTTCCATAATCAAATCTCACCAACTGGGCAAGCACCAGTTGGTAAAATATGTTGGGATTCGATGATCCTAGAGGTGGTCCAATTATTTAGACATTTGTAGTGATGATGCTTAGGATGGCTGTGTATATTACAAAAGGTGAAGGCATCATCCTACTCCAAGGTTGCTGCTGTACAATTTCTGCATTTTAAATTTTGTTGAATGTTGAATATGTGCTGGTTATAGATTAGTCATTTCTGATTTCAGGGAATTGGCATTTTGTTTTCTGGGCTGTTCGGAACTGTGAACGGATCCTCTGTATCCGTGTAAGACTTCTATGTGAATAACTTCTACGTTTGAAAGCCTTCTATGCATAGGAATTGACAAAACAAAACTTATTTTTGAACTTTTTTTGTAATCACCCAACAGTGAGAATGCTGGTCTGTTAGCGTTGACGCGTATTGGCAGCCGAAGGGTTGTGCAAATATCAGCTGGTTTCATGATATTCTTTTCCATTCTCGGTTAGTAGTTTACATATGTCAGGTTTATGGTCCAATTCAGGAAAGTAACCTGTAATCTGCTTTAGTTCTAATCGTTTCCAATTTTTCATGGTTATCTGTTCATCTAAAAACAAAAAATTTGCATGCATGGCCTATCCAGGAAAATTCGGAGCAATCTTTGCTTCAATACCAGCGCCAATTGTTGGTGCCTTGTATTGCCTTTTCTTCGCCTACGTGGGTATGTTTCATCATCAAGTTAGAAGCAGCCTTCATGAACCCCCGGTTCTCTTTAATTTGTTTAACAAAGTTATGCATGAGCAGGTTCAGCAGGTCTCAGCTTCCTTCAGTTCTGCAACCTCAACAGTTTCAGAGTAAAGTTCATACTAGGCTTCTCGTTCTTCTTGGGCTTATCGGTGCCACAGTATTTCAATGAGTACACAGCAATCAATGGTTTTGGTCCAGTCCACACCAAAGCCAGATGGGTATGTGTGAAAGTGGTCTTAATGGTTTTGAATTATCATCTATCTTGGTTGAGGTCTCGAAAGTGATGGCTTGTTCTTGGTTTGCAGTTCAACGATATGGTGAATGTGCCGTTCTCATCAGAAGCCTTTGTTGCTGGTATCGTGGCATTGTTCTTGGATGTGACTCTGCATCGGAAGGACAATGCTGTCAGGAAAGACAGGGGCATGCATTGGTGGGATAAGTTTAGGTCGTTCAAGGGCGACACGAGAAGTGAAGAATTCTATTCCCTGCCATTTAATCTTAACAAGTTCTTCCCATCTGTGTGATTTTTGTGGGATCAAATTCTGAAATGGTAAGATGGGCTCGAGTTCTCCCTCTCTATATGGGGTTTCACTGTAATATTGTCCTCTTTGTCTTTCTTCTCTTAGTGAGTCGAATTGGAACATGCTTTAACTTCATAACCGAGTCTCTACCATCGCGTACAGGAGGATGTCTTGAGAGAGAGAAGATAAAATTTCATTAGCTAATAGCTACTATTTCCATTTGTTTTCTTACATGTTTATGTAAATCCTCATATAATAGGTAACAAAAGAAGCAGGATTTCTGCTGGTGTTCAATTATGTATTTTATTTTGCTACTGTGTTTTATATTTTTTTCTCAATAGACATTTTGATACTAATTTGAATATAGTAAGAAATTAAGAGACTTGTTGATAAGGGTAAGGAAGGTGTTAGGTTGGATGTTTTGTCCAAGGTTCTGTCATCAGATCTCTTGATGACACCATCTATGACAGTCTTAACTAAGAGTAATCCATAAAACAAAAATCCAAGTGTTTTGTCCTATCAGCCTCCATTCTCTAATAGTTCATGTCAATCAACAATGTAAAATGGTATCAAAATCCTTGTTTCCTAGTTACTTTCAACTCTACCCAAGATGTGGTCCAATATACCATGGCTAGAAGATTTGTGAGGCAAACGAAAACGGTACAGGTGGCTAATTTAAGATGGTTGATAACCCCTCAATGTTCTCTGTCACGAGCTCGTCACTCATACCGACATTTCAACAAACATCTACAATGTGTACGTTGAACCAACCAATCTTTCCTCCTTCCAACTTAATTGCTGGTACTGAGTGATTTACGGGTACCTTTCTCTGTCTTTGATTATTTTTTTCCTGGGTTTGCTATATTTTACAGCTAACTTGCTAATTTATTATAGTTTTTGTATTGATTATTGATGCTCTGGAAACAACAAAAGTTTCAAATGCAGGTTGCATCTGTTGACTCCCCTGGATGAATCCACAGCTTATTATGTTTGGTAAACTCAAAACACTTCAGCTTATCAAATTTTTGATTTCTTTATTTTCAAATTCACATTCTTCATGACATATAAAGAAATTGCAAACAAACACACAATTATCAATTTGTAAAGCTGTCAGAAGTTGGTAGAGCTGATTATCTTGGATTGTGATTATTTATGTAGAGTGACACCTGACCTTAATCTTTCCGCTGAACGTAGATTAGACCATTAGATTAGTCTATAACTATAACCAAGAACTTGAGCAACAACAGCATCTTTTGATGTGATTTAATCCTAATCAATTAGGTGACAGGGTGACCACCACAATTGAACATGCCCTATCTAGTTTCCAAATTATAGATGTGTCTATCCTTGTGATAAGTGGGACATTCTGCTTATTCTATATAATTCATTCTTAGTGCCAATTAGCCCAATCTCATACATATGGAACAATAGCAATAATTTCATGTGAATTGAATTCAGGTTATGAATTATTTTCCATGCATGAATGTGCTATGGTATGTCACATTTGAAAAGCAATATATATATATATATATATATGTGTGTGTGTTAGAGATAGTGGGTGGCTCATATTCACTAGTCTCTAGATCCAAGGGGGAGGAACTTGAGGGGCCCCATGGGGTAGAGTATACTGGGGATTTGCCCTATATATCGGGTAGGAGTATAAGTTATAACCCTAATTCGTTTTTTACACAGTGGAAACTTCTTCTATCCCGTGGAAGTAGAATTTGCCGAACCATATATATTTGTGTAAATTATTTTGATCTTCGTTTTACTGTGTTTATTATTGTTGCTTATCCCAATCAACAATATATATATATATATATATATCCTTTTTGAAGATTTGTGTAGGAACACTGTCTAGTCTGTCTTTTGTATCATAGGGGGAAGAATGTGAAAAGTGCAAATCCACTGTTAAGTCCTTTACAAAAGGGGAAGAGCATCACCTTTCTTGCATAGACTTTCATGTTTTCTGGTGTGTTCAGCTTTGATACTTTGATTAATTTGTGAAAAGCCAAGAAATTGACATGGGAACCAAATAATGTTGGCCCTACATACTACAACTTCTGAACAAAGGGAGTTGAATGCCATCCACTAGTTGTATATTCAAATCATTGTCCAAACCATAGAAGAACAAGACCTCTACTTAATATTAATGGCTGTACACATCCTAACCACAAGAAATTAAGATCCTCCATTTAACATTCATGGCTGTAGTCCCCTCCCTGAGTCATATTTGAACAGAAAATATTCCATTTATTTTTTGAATCCAAGATCCACAACACCTCACATGGCTACATAAAACTCACATTTATGAGATGTTTACACTTTACAAGAATGTGAATCAAAGAAGATTTTTTCTTTCTTCTTCTTAACATTGGAAGTCAGCTAGTATCAGATTTACAGGAGTCAAAGATCTTGAATAAGATTATTATTTCTCGTAAACAAATCTATCTTTGCTCTAAATCCAACAAAAAATAATTAAAAATATCGTCCATTTGAGGGATTCTGTTGATGTTTGTTTTTAACTTCAATTTTCATTCATATCAACAAGTTCAACTCTGTAACTAGAACTTTCATGTCTGACAATCTGTTTAGCATTTAAAAATACACTACATGTAATCGCTGACGACCGCAGCTCTTATTGATAAGTAACCAGATTAGCATGTTTGTTTAATTTTTTTTCTTTCTAATTTGAATTCTGATTATCTGTTGTACATTACTCGTCACAGTCTACAACAAGGAACAAGAGCCTAACAGTATCTAATACAGTCTAGAAGATCGACGAAGGTGATTACGTCTTTTTTTATTAAAAAAAAAAGCACCATTAAGAAATCTTAATTATTTCTTTATACATGCCAGTTTGAGTTTGCTTTTAATTGCATTGGGTAATGTATCATTTGCAAAGAAAGTGGTACTTTTAGTGTTTAATTATACAATGTCTGATGTGTATAAAAAATAAAGGTAAATGACCCTTATAAAAGGACAAAGATTTATAGGTTGGGACTGGGGCTCACCAAAAAGAGAAACTGAGAAAGGCAAAAAGGAATTGGCATTTTGCACCAGATTCCTCACAACCATCTGATCATCTGGTGGGCCCTCTGCAAAAGCAAGATCAAATACAGTAGTGAAATAGGATTTGAGAGATTTATGTGTGATTGAGTAGAGATAGAAATTGGATTTACAGGTGGATCGTGATTTTTTGAGTTTGGTTATATAACAGAAGGCAAATGATAATGTAGTACAAAAATTGGACTGAATGACTTGTCAATCGTCTGATTCTGAATTCCCATGTTAGTGTGTCCCACCCACTTCATTGGTATCAATTGATTTGTCTCCAAAGCCAACGACTTTAAGATATTGTCCAGTCAAATTCAAAGTAAAAATTGCTTGACAAATTACTATTTGTCTCCTACAGTATTATAGCTAGAGAGAGAGAGAGAGGAAGACCGACTTTGAACAATATTCTAAAGGGAAAATTACACTTTGACCTATGAGGTTTTTGACAATTGCAATTAGACCGCTAAGATTTTTGAAACTACAAGGACACCCTTTGTCGAAAATTTTAAGGGGTTAGGTCAATTAACGACATTGATTCATTCATTGACTGATATCTCTTGTAAAAAATTAAATGATTTTTAGATAATTGGATAACCTTTAGGTCTATAATATCCCTCTCGAATAAAAACAATCATTGATTGATATATCTCTTATAAAGAATTGAATGATTTTTAGATAAACTAGATAACCCTTAGGTATAAAATATACCTTTTAGTCTCTCGGCGAAAGAGTGATACAGTTAATCATTCATCAAAAGTGAAAAAAAAAAAAAAAAAAAAACACATCAAACAATTGATGAAGAACAATTTATAAGAGCTATATCAGTCAATGACTCGATATTGTTAATTGACCGACTCTCTTAGGTTTCCGACGAAGGTTATCATTGTAATTCAAAAACCTCATGAGTCTAACAGCAATTATCATAAACCTCATGAGTTAAAAGTATAATTTTTCTTATTCTAAAACACATACTTTCATCATACACCAGTTGAACGTTCCACATTGCAATCTTGTTTTTGTTTCTGTTAAGTTGCAATAGCAATCCTCTGATCTTTCTCAAAAAGCATAAAGGAGTAATCTCTCTCTCTCTATACAAACATGCACACCTTCTCTGATCTTTCTAAAAGCATAAAGGAGTAATCTCTCTCTGTATTTACACACACAAGCACACATAGAGGTAATGAATGCAGAACCACTCATGTGAGACACCGACTTATTACGTTGAGAGAATGAGCGAAGAGAAGGTTGGTGTGAGGAGTGTTTGTCTAATGTGTGTGTGAGATTGGACCCCACCAACCTAAACCCAAACTCAAACTCAAACTGGCTTACTTTGTTTTGAGTTTCACGGAATCCCACGCATGCTTCGGTAGGCAATAACAAACGTCTCCTCCTCCCCAAACCTTAGCCACTCCGGCAGCACCTAACATGCCGTCCAAGATCATCTCAGCTCTTATCACATCTTAACACGTGGAGATCATACAACGGTACCCAATGGTCATGATGTAATATTATAGTCCTATTTTAATTAATAATCCATTTTTTAATGTAATTATTATATATCTTAAATTTAAAATTTAAGCTCACCACTAGATTTTAGGAGTCGCAGTTCGCTGGGACGGTCCTCTCTATGTAAAAGCAAGATTTATTAAACAGCTCCTTCATTGAGAGAGAGAGAGAGAGAGAGAGAGAGAGAGAAATGGGGAATTGCCAAGCCATAGATGCAGCAAGTCTGGTGATACAGCATCCAAATGGGAGAGTAGAGAGACTATATTGGCCAGTGATTGCCAGTGAGATCATGAGAACGAACCCGGGTCACTACGTTGCTCTCATACTCACCTTCTGTCTCTCCGACGAAGAGAAGCGCGGCGAAAACCCGGTTCGATTCACCCGTGTTAAGCTTCTCCGGCCAACGGATACTCTTGTTTTTGGTCAAGCCTATAGACTCATTACATCTCAAGGTTTGTTTGAATGTTTCTATCCGTGATCTTTAGTTTCCCATTTGGTAATTAGAACTTTTGAGTTTATTTGCTTCTTTTTTTGGGTGGCTTTTTAAGAGGTTATGAAAGGCTTGAAGGCGAAGAAACATGCCAAAACAAAGAAGAACCAAACAGAATCAACAACAGATCATTTGCAGAGGCCTAGTGAAAAGCAGAACTCAGGATGTGAAGCAGAACCAAGTAAGTCTCAGGCAACAAAGAACGAAAGGCACCGGCCGAGAACGACGTCGACAAACTCTGCTGCTGTGGCGAGGTCAAAACCATGGCGTCCATCGCTACAGAGCATCTCCGAGGCAGCAAGCTGATGATGCTTCCAATTTTTTTTATCTTCAATGGCAACATAGAGTGAGTAGTAAGCAAAGCAATAGACTGCAGCTACCATGGGTAAATCCTCTGTAAACCGGCTCATCGGAGCTGGGAAGATGAATTCAATACTACATAGAGGTGGTGGTAGAATGCCGAACGATCGCAAAGAAAATCTTCTTCTGGCGCAGCTTCACCTGTTGCAGAGAAATAAAACCCTTGTATAGTAGCAAAGAAAAAGAGTGATGAATCCTGTGTTATCGTAATCAATACTGTTTTGCAATGTGACTGAAATCCAATTTCACATCATGGGTTGATGATATCTGTTCTTTACATTCTTCATAAATCAGCATAATTTCCCAACAATTACAACATGAAGAAGGATTGAACTATGTGAAATTAGGGTTAAATGAAGAAATAATCAGTTTTGCAATGTCCAAAGTTCCCAGTCCTGATCAACATAGTTCTGAGCCCATAAAAGAGCTGCCAGCGTCGCCACCGGTGCTCCGGGAAGTTTCTTCTCCTTGAGAGCAACTAACATGTCCGTGAAAGGTTCGACCAAGAGTGTTCCAGGTCCGCCATATTCCTCCTGCAGAAAATAATTGAATATCTGTTTTTTACACAACCAACTGGTTAGGATTAGTAATTTTTTCGGACAAGTTCATACCAAAATAAAATCTTGCAGATCAATGTAAACATCATGTGCAGTTTTAGAGCATCCGGGAAATTTCCAACACATAGCCACAAGCAATGCAGAACAAGTGAAAACAGTTTGATGGAAGCTCTCTGACTTGCATTGTCAGTTATTGGGATAAAGGTTAGAATTCTATTCTGCTAATAAAGATCAACTATTTCGAGTCAAGAAGATCTCTAGGAGATGAGATGGAAAACAAAGATTCAATTCTTTTAGAAGAAATCACTACTCTTAAGAATATAACCCTTTCAACGGATTGGATTCAGATCGGATTAGGGCTTATCCAAATTGGAATTGATTAAAAGTTGGATCGAATCGGATCATACTTTATCAGATCATCGGAACATTAATCCCTGACCAAATCCATTTGGTTTCAGATCGGATTGGATTTGTACAATTATCGAATTTTTTGATAAATCTATTTTATAGTTATAAGAAAACAGATAAAAAAGAAATATAATTTGAGATGTATTTAATTTTTTTTTTAAAGTATCCCATATTAATGACTTAATTCTAATTATATGTTTAATGCTTGTAGCCACCCAATGTAATGTTACCAAATATTATATATACATATCACATATGTATATCTGTAATATATATACACACACACACACACACACAAATGGAATTGGAATGGACTCTTGTCGAATCAAATCAACCTATATACTAATTTGATCCAATTAATAGTTGGATCGAATCGGATCATATCTTGTCGGATAGGGAATCCCTTACTAAATCCGCTTTTTTCAGATCGAATTTGGATCATGATCCGATCCATTGACAGCCCTAAATCATGGTTTAAAATTTTGGGATATATCCAAATTTCGGCAAAATTTCGCCAGGTCCCCCGTGGCAAAATCAAATCGAAATTTAAAACCTGGCCCTACATATAACCAACTTATGGGAAAATTAGACTTGGCATGTTTAATGTGGATGCTATTGAAAAGTTTCCCTGCCAACTAATGATCTAATAGCTATTCTGTTTACCCTTTTCTGTCTCCTTGTATGACAAGTAAAATTGGTTCCTGTATACTTGCAACCCCAAGTGTCATTCTTCACTAGATTGAGAGGTCGTCAATTATTTTGAACGAAACAAAATAATCTCACTGTCAGAAATACAAAAAAGAGTATAAATATCTGCCTTTTCTGTGTGTGGGGTATGGCTTTTCCTGAAATATTTTAGACTGGTATTTCATTTCACAATTCAATTCTCCAGTCCAATATTTCCTGTCTTTTCAATGAGCTTACTGCCAAAGTTCAAGCTGTCTAGATTCCCAGCTTTAAAGATTGGACCATTTTTGCCTTCTCAAACGGCAAAAATCATCAAACCTAAAATTATTAGAGTAGGATGGATGGATATTTTAACCACTCTTTCCTCTCAACAATTGGACATACACTGAAGATGCCCAACTTATGTCTTACTATAGCTTTCAACAGCTAGTTGATGGGGATCAAGCAATAATAATAAACACAGTAAAACGAAGATCAAAGTAATGCACACAGATATACGTGGTTCGGCAAAGCCTACATCCACAGGACAAAAGAAGTTTCCACAATGTCAAAAATGAATTAGGGTTACAACTTATGCTCCAACCCCATATATTGGGCAAATCCCCAATTATTGAGAAAGACATATTCAATGGCATCGACAATGATGTAATCGCACAATACTTTCAAAACATGAAGACTCATAGGGAACAATTGTAAAATGATCCATTCTTGATCTTATTTTTATCGATGGAAAAAAAAAATACTTTGTTGAAATTTGTAGTCGGTGGTTTGTTTTTTTTTTTTTCTTCTAATTTATGGACTTGAGACATCATACTAATAACCAATCAAATCTCACCCCCCTACAATAGAAACCTGGCTTTGCCCCTAGTTCTACTCGGCACCAATGAGTTACCTGTGACCCCTACACTTCGCTCCGCTCCATGGGGTCCAAGGTTTCAACGATCGGACCAATCCGGTAAGTACTGAGATCGGCTAGGACCGGTCCAATCCCAAGCCATGATACAACTATTGTAACCTTGGGTTTTGGACCGACCGGTAAACCGGTCCAATGACCGGTACAACTGGTCCAATGTTGTTTTTTAAAAAATCACCAAACTGGTATCGATCTGGACAGGTCGCCAAAAAAAAAATTAATTTAAAAAACAAGACGGGCGGTCCACTTTTAGTACCGGATCCGGTCCCCGATCCCGAGACTTTAAACCTTGATGGGGTCCCTCCCCCTTGGATCTATAGACTTAGTGAGTATGAGCAACTATCTCTAACACTAACCTTGTTAACCAATCCGTATCATTAAGCCTTCATCTGCAGTTCACATATTATTTTGGGTGCCACCTATTCCAAAATGTTGAAGCAATCAACTTCAAATTCTCTTTGCACACATTAAAAACAGAAAAAAGGAAAGAAAGAAAAAAAGAAAAAGAAAAAGGAATTCACGGAAGAAAAAAGGAAAGAAAGGAAAAAAAAAAAAGAAAAAGGAAAAAAGGAATTCACGGAAGTGTCACGTAGTATCTTTATGAGACTTGTATTAGAAGAACTAGTATGTGGATATTTTCCTGTTCGTTAGTTTTCCGTATAGAAGCAATATACTCTCTAGTTTGTTTTAACTTAAATCCATGTCTGTGTTTGAGGTCCTAAACATGCATTTCCTCTTATGCAGCCATTCACCACACTAATCCTTTGTTCTCTCTGATCAAGTATGATCTTTTGCTGATCAATATATTGCAAACCTACCAAATACATTCCACCAAAGTTATGAGCATTCGTTTAAGTCTTAATGATTCCCCTACCTTAACTTTTCCACTTTAGGTTTTGTAATTATACAATACAAGAATTTGTAAAAAAATGATCTTCCAATCCTAGACCTTAGGGCAATAAACAGATGAACAAAGAAACAAAGATAAGATTGCGTACAGGGAGAGAGAACGCCTAGTTAACAAATATCAGATGCATCACAGCAATAAACTAAGCATATTTCGTGTTCGTCATGAGATGAAAGCTCACAAGGGACCACCTTGCACCTTCTCATAAGTCACAAGTACACCTACACAAGCCTATGTTTTACGTGTCTAAACCATCTTGATTGTCTTTCTTTTATCCTAGTGACGCTACTTCTAGACTCTCTCTTGATACAGACTTGTTCTTCTTATCCTTCTTGGCTTTTCCGCATATCTATCTCAACATCCTCATATTAGCGGCATTCATCCTTCTTAGTTGCCCAACATTTTGTTCCATACATCGCAGTAGACATATCAAACGTCTTACAAATTTAGCTCTCGGCTTGAGTTGACACCAGAAGAATCAATAATTCATATTGGTCTTTGAATTTACAAATAAAACTTTCCAGTATACAGAATTTCCCCAGCCCTAATGGTATAATATCAACTGTAATGGCAGCTTTTGAGAAATCATGGGTAAATAGCCATTGCAAAAATTAACTGTTATAATCAGGTCTGGAGGAGATGCTGGAAAAATTCCCAACAGGTTAATTAGTCTGATGAAAACTTTGAGGAGAAAGCTTAACAAATCAAAACAATTTTGACAACATGAAGTACTCTTCATTCAGCATTTTGACACTGGTTATTGATAATTGCTGGTGAAACTAAATTTCTTAAAAACAGCAAATCTGAACAATAAAATACCCATTAATTGACAAACTAAATTTCTTAAAAGAGTAAATTTTAAGAACACAATACCCATTAAATCATTAATTTTTCTTTTCAGTTCTTTACAGAAAGGAAACAAAAAGATATTGTATTAACCTATAAAAAACAAATAGATAAATAATTCTGGTTATGATAAGTCCATTACCTTCGCACAGACCTCGACAACAGAATCAAGGTCATCTCCGAACGTCTCCTTGTTCTTCGAGAGCTTCTTTGTAAGCTCACTTTTGAATTTCTGGGTTTCCTGTTAAATTATAAATACATCAAAAAAAAAAAAAAAAACAAATTGTACATCGAATGAACTGGGGTTGAATCAAAAAAATTATAAAAATTAAAAAATGAAGATAATGGGAGTGAATTAGAAGAGAAAACGATGAACTTACAGCTTCTGAGAATTGTGGAATCGGATCGGGATAGACATATTGCTGCTGTGTTGCTGCCGCTCTGAGAGGGTTTAAGGAAATCTTTGAGGAAATGGGTTTTAGAGGAAGAACTGGCAAGGACAGGATGGAAAAGATTGATGAGTGAGGGTGTATGATAAGGCAGGGGGTGCGTAGTTTAAAGATTCTTGGCTTGGCGGGAGCGGGAGAGCCTGGAGAAATGGGGTTGAGCGTGCAGGGTTTCGAAGAGGAGAGTCCAAATGCCATGGTGTGCATATTGGGCTTTCTCTGTAGTCCTTAGCGTAGGTTAGGAAACGTACGCTTCATGTGATGGGAAGGAAGAACTGCTCAACACGTCCACTGGGTTTGAGCAAGATTTGGGACCCACAATCTACTGTATGATCAAATTGATCGGATAATCAAGACCGTCAAATCTAGGGATGGCAATAGGCCGGGGGACTGGACTGGCTCAACCAGCCTGATCTATGTTTGGACGAGCTTTGGCAAGGAAAATTAGCCTGTAGGGTTGAGGCGGGCTGGAATTTAAGGCCCAATTGAGATTTAGGGTTGTTCGGACTGATGTTTGATTGACCCGGCCCAGCCCGATTTATTCAATTACTATTTTTCTATATTGCATACATAGAAATATTATATTATCAATACAAATGTCTTACTTTCATTATATAATCATACTATTTTAAAGATCTGGTATTTATGAAACATCCTTGTAATTTATAATTTATTTAATTTTGAAACCGGGCTTGGGCTTGAAGCATTTTAGCATTTTATACATATCGGGTTCGGGCTTACACCTTCGAGCCCGGGCTTGGACACTCATTAAGTAATGTTATATTGGGTGCAAGTCGGACTAGAACCCATCCAAGCCCGACCCATTTCCACCCCTATTCGTTCCTAACTTCTAAATTAATTAAGTGGATAAACATAATCTATTATTTTCTCATTTCTTCCACCTTTTAATCAAAAAAATCTAATCATGACAAGTTGATATGTTTAAGTTTAATCACTAGTTAAACCAATCAATAGGGGCCATTTTAAGTTCTTTTGACTTAGGATGTACATGGGCCAATATGGCTCACGGGCTTGGACTATTAGGTCGCGTTTGTTCCGGCTTGTGCTTATGGATAAGCATTGATTGGATAAGTTGCTCAATGGGAGCGCTTATCCACAACAACAATAAACTGCTTATATGAAGAAAATCGTGTTTGGTAAATACATTTATTTAAGTGCTTATAAAAGTTTAGGGGTAAAATAGATATTATAAAAATATTATTAAAGTTTAGAAATAACATTTATTTAAGTACTTATGAAAGTTTAGGGGGTAAATGGGTATTTTAAAAATATTACTAAAGTTGTGAAATAGCTTAACGCATAAGAGCTTGGGAGAAATTGATCTTAACAGCTTCTTCTTATTGGTAGCCTTTCTCTAGTGCTTATGGGTAAGCACTACCAAACACATATTTAATTTTAAAAAGTGCTTATATAAGCTATAAGTTACAATAAGTACTTATTGGTAGCCTTTCTCTAGTGCTTATGGGTAAGCACTACCAAACACATATTTAATTTTAAAAAGTGCTTATATAAACTATAAGTTGCAATAAGTACTAATAGAAGCCGGGCCAAACGCAGCCTTAATGTGATGAAATGTCGAGCCAAAACAAAAGCCCAATAGATAAAAGCTTTGGATTGGAGATTACACTAATCCATCCTATTAGTCTAGCCCAAGCAGTTAAAGTGTTAAATGGGATTAACTTTTTTCTAATTATGATATAACCCTGGCTACACCTTGGCCCTTGTATCAGTCTTTAGCTTATAATTGTATGTACCCCTCCCTAAGGCTCAAGCCAAGGGACATGTATGCCCCGCACTGCTTTGGAATGTTTTGGGCCACATTTTAGATTGGCCCTCACTCAAACTAAAACATAAGTTTCTCAATCTTTTCATTTGATGTGATGAGCCCATACTTGGGTCAGTGATTTGATTGAAGACACCTTTATTTCAAAGAGTCAGATCCATGATTTTGCTATTGGTTTTCTCAATCTTAGTTAGTTAGGGTACCCCATAATGATAGATACTCCTGCCATTCAATGGTTATCTCCTAATAAAAAATCTTAAAAACTCCCTTTCAAGTATTTACTTGGTCGAAATGGATATCTACAACTTTAGCTTTAGCTTTGCATATTGTGAGCTTTACCTGTTAAGGATCAGTTCTTGGCATGGAAACACCAATGATCATCAACGGGCAGACTCTCCAGCTAAAAAACTAGAGATCCTAGGTTCAAGTCTATAGGCTTAACGCTTAATTGATATATGGTCCTTGTGGGTGCAGTCATTATTGTTATATGGAGACTGATGCTATTGAGGCATTTGGGAAATATTGATGATCCAGCCATCAATTTTGTCAGATCTAAATTTTCTAAGGGTTTAGAGGATATAATAGTAATTCCACTTGTCATTATATTTAACCCAATTACAAGATGTTTATCATACTATTTGTGGCTACTCTTTGTAACCCATTTTCTAAACTTTGGAGGATAGTAAAATCTGGTGTGTATCCGTGGACATAAGCACTGAATCATGAAAATTTGTATCTCTTGTGTACTTGATTTCTTCATCTTGTTTATCTTTCCTTCTTAACATTCATGTATCAGGGTTTACCCTGTTCCAGGTATAAAAAAAAAATTCATGTATCCAGGGTTTACCCTGTTCCAGGTATAAAAGAATAAAAAAAAAATATATCCGGGGTTTACACTATCCCCACTAAGTGAGATCGAGGGTTCCACGTAAAAAAACCGAAAGAAAAAAAAAATGAAATGAGAATTGTTAGACCCAACAACTTTTTGAATGATTCACAATCTATTTCCAAGAGGGATGGAATAATGTGTTCTGATATATGTAGAGAAACAAAAATGGTGAATTGAGAGTATCTATAGACCAACGGAGGTTGGCCCGAGTGGAAGGGGCTTGAGTCGCTTAAGGAAGTGGTCTCAGCATCGAGTCCTTGTGAATGCAGAAAACCTTGTTGGGAGAGGTCCCCGCTTCGGCGCCCGACAGTACCTCGAAGGAATAGTCTTGGGCGAAGCCTGGGATACCTTGGGAGACCAAAAAAGAGAGTATCTACATGACATTTTCAAGAATTAAGAAATTGACTGAGGATTAATATGCACACACACAAAGTAAATGGACAAACAATCCCATATATTCTGTAATTTAACTCCCAATAACACTTAGAACTTTTCTCCTTGTTGAGGTGATCATATAAAGAAACTTTCTCACATGGCCCATTAAGAAGGGCATAGCTAAAGATTCCATTATACTAAAACTGACAAAAGAAACCATTTTTTTTTTTAAGTGAGAAGATGACAAAGCTCATGCCTGCAATCCTCTTCTCTTCACCACAGAAACAGGATATAACATAAACAAATAGTGAGCATGCCAATTCACTTTCTGCTTCATTTTCTTTTTTAGTTCATAATGGAAAATTAGGCTTCAAACTTTCGGCTAAAGGGCAGTCTCTTTTGGGTCCTACCCACTTTCTCTTAGTTGCATATGGAGACTTCAGATTAGTATAGAAAGCTAACAAGACATTCAATCTAAGTACTAAGCACTTTTTTTTCCAAGTTTATCTGTAATTCTATTTTTTTTACCCGATAAATTGCATTGTTTTCACAGGTTCCTTTTAACTTTCATGAGGGTATGTAGAGATTCTGATGATTGCACAGATGACTCTTTTGTCTCCACTTCATGAAAGGAGCTTGGCGGGACCTCGAGACACACAATCACAAAGCAATAAAGAAGCGATCTTACACGACACACGCTCCCTCGAGAGGATCCCCTTCAGCCTCCTTTAATGACATCCAAGGAAAGGGAATATGAGTTGGAAAGTAAGTTCACAATGACTGGATCATTGAACCAATTTCATTAAAAAGTGATATTGGCTATCAAGTATCAATATCTCACTTTTTATGTTTTGACTTGCTGATTAAGATGTGTTAAAGAAAAAAAGATAACCGAGATAAAGAAGAAATCAAGCACATACAAAATATAGATTTACGTGGTTCCACAAATAGTATCTACATCCACGGATATACATTAGATTTATTATTCTCCAAAGCTCAAAAAAAGTGTAATAAAAAGTAATCACGACAATATGATAAATATCTTGTAATTGGTTGTGTTTTCTTTTTTGCTTTTAAAGAAAGACAATCTTAACAGGAATAGTCATAGAGGCACTTAAATAGTCAAAGGGGGTTTGGGCATAGACTTCGACCTGTATATTAAAAATGAGTTTGAAAAATTATACAAATGAGAGGCATAAAATCAAACCCCAAAGTAATGTTTATTAACTAATAAAAGATGACTAAATAAATAGTCTAAAAACAATATGAGAATTATCCTCTAAAACTACACAAGTCAACATAATTGTCATAATTGACAAATGGCAAATATCCAATGGAAGATGATGCAATGAACGAAATTTTTGATTCGTATGAGTCGAACAAGCAAGCTTAGCAAGTGCATCCGCAACTGCAAACTTGATGGGAGTTTTAGAAGTAAGATTCCAAGGTGACATCATTTTTTTAGCCAACCAGTTCACAATGATCTGAGAATCAACTTCAATGATTAAAGATTTCAAATTTATCAACGATCATCCTCAGTAACATCAGTCTCCACATAACAACAAGATGGTCTCGACTTTGTCCAAGATCGAATCATCTTAAAAGAAATATATTAAGATCATGGTGTGTGTTAGAGAATTAAGAATCATTCCAACTTTTGACTCATTTAATCTATCATAAACCACTAACATGAACCCCACGAGGAGAATATAAAAGCTGAAGTTCGGGGGGTGGGGGGGGGATCTCGTTGTCATGCCCATCTAAAGCTGAAATTCTCCTTAGAAAGAGAGTTGGTAAAGGGCTGGATTCTGCTCTCCTCCTTATATCTTTCATTGGGAGGGAAAAAGTGACTTTGGCCCTTGGATTTATTCTTAGGATTCCTCCTCACCTTAAAGAGCATTTCTATTGAGACTTGGGAGGGGGAAAAAAAAAAGTGTAGGAGAATAACCAGGTAAGAGGGAGGGAAAAGCCAATCTATCTATATACTCTTAAAATCTCTATCAATTAAGTTCTTTGTTTCTTTTTTAAAAAAGTAGCCGTTGGGTTCTCTGTCCTATGTTAGACTGTTTATGAGATTACAGGCTTTTCTTTTCTTTTTTTGTTGCTTTGTTATCATAGGTCAATTATCACTAGCTATCGGTTCTATTCATCACTAATTTTGTAACTGTGGCCTTTTTAATGGGAATAATGGTGGGAAACCCCAAGATGACAAAATCCAAAGCATTCGTAGGTCCCACTTGGTTCCTACCAATGGGAAGCCAACACGTATCTGAACCATCACAAAGATTAGATTATCAAGCTAAATCAGTATGATTTCAGTTAAATTAAAACACCACAAACAGGTGGTTCATTGCTGATCACTAAGTAGTACATAAAATAAATCAGTAGTACTACATCGTACGGCTAATATTGGTGGGGTTGATCGATCACGTGGTCTCAGGGGTATGCAGGTGTTAACTTGTTACGCGTGTTATTGTGTGTGTGCGTTTTTTTTTGTCTCATTGCATTTTAAATTAATTAATACAATCTTTTGTCATAATAATTTTTAATTAATTGATTAGACGGATGCTAGACTTGCTGGGGGGACTGTATCGTCTGGAGCCTGTTGGCTGGAGTATTGGTTGCAGCGCACTCTGATACTCGCCATGTGTCCCAGACGGTCCCGTGACTCCCACGGGACCATTTAACAGACCCGTCCGTCAAGTTCAATTTTAAAACAAATTCGAGATATAGAATTTTTGAGGATTTTGAAGAACTGACTTTCGAACCCACTGCGTGAATACAGATAAACCACAATAACATCAACTCTTTATCCTGCCTACATGGGGTCAAACCCACAAATAAAGTGAATATATTCCAATTACATGTCCTGCCTACGTGGGGTCAAACCAACAAAAACTGAAATAATGTAATGTAATAGGTCTCATAGTAAAGCATCTCGAAGGTAAATGCGTCTCAACACTAAGTCACCTCTCCAGCCAGACCAGATCAGACAAGAGGACCTGTAGATATAAGGAACAACTGAAGCCTAGTAGAGAAATCTTACGAGTCTACAATACTTACTTTTATGAATGTAAATCAACACAGTTCATTTCATGCATTTCACTCAGCATATACTATTACAGTCATATGTATATTAATCATATCGTCATATTATATATCACACATTAGCATGAACATTTCAATCATTATGTAACATCACAGTTTACATGAAAATCACAATATATTAAATTATAATCATCAATAATTCATAATCCTCATAGTCCCACTATGTTAATGTAGTGGCCTAAACTCTTTAAATTAATTTATCCTTTTAATAATTTATTATTTTATTAATTACTTGATTAATTATTATATAGTTGCATGTTTACATTAGTATAATGGTGATATTTTAGTTTAATTTTCTGTTATGGGGCTTTAGTGTAATTACTTAAAAAATGGGGTCAAGTGAGAAATTTTAATACACGTTTTGAATTAGTCCAACGCACTAACAGTTCGTTGA
>JAUPMG010000017.1:11814278-11827893 GCA_031762675.1 Pachysandra terminalis | reverse complement strand
TTTACCAATGTGGTTGTAGCTCTTCTTGTCCTTTTCCTTCATCCCCCCCCCCCTCTCTGCCTTTGGGATATAACTTTAAATGGGGAAGAAGTTTCTTGCTGAATGAAATCCGAATGTGATGAAATGATAGAGGATGGTTAGATTTGTTGAACCATTTAATATACATTGTTGTGCCGTTCTCTAAAAGCTTAAGCTATTAGAGTAAGTGGTTCTTAACATGGTATCAGAGCGGGAGGTTGAGTTTTCTAATCGTTGGGGTATGTGTGTTTGCCTCGGTGCCCTGTGTTTTCCCACGGATGTATTATTCCGTGCGGAGCCCACAAGTCAGAGGGGGGGATGAATCATTTGATATACATTATTGTGCCGTTCTTTAACAGCTTAAGCTTTTAGAGTAAGTGGTTCTTAACAAGATTAACCATCCTATATTTAAAAAATATATCCCTTTTTTGAAAAATGACCCAAAATTTATTGATAAAACGTGTTTTTTTCTTTCTTTTTTTTTTTTCTTTTCTTTTTTTAACTTCCTACTTGGACCAGACATCATTGCTACAAATTAATTAATCCATTTCTGACTTAGATTAATGAAATCATCTGTGAGGATGTTTAGGGATGCAAATATCACAGAATGTATTTTTTCTTTCTATTTTGATGTAAACTTAACTGCCAGGGATGCCCTTGTTATTTCCATTTGGATGTCTCGGTAACAGATCGCTTCTTTTTTATTATGGTGCATCTCAGCATCATTCTCTTCTAATTCCGAGGAACGTCTATATGAGACCATTACTTCTGTTATTTTCTTACATATCCATGATATTATATTATTTAAATTTCCGAGTAAAGATTATGCTAGTAATACTAGTGATATATTCATACTTTCCTGTAACTTGTGCAGAAGTTGAACAGCTTTTGGAACCAGAAGAAAGAGAGATCTTGGAACAGAATGTTACCCCTGTGCTGAGAAAAATATCAACTGTTAAGTTTGTGTAAAATTCATTACTATTTTTTGAAGGCATTAACTAGTGTTTTGCTTCTTTGTTTCTCAATGTTACTGCACAAGTTTCTCATGCTGCAGTTGCTTTATTGCCTTCTATTTGTAGCATAAACATGAGCACATCAATCTTCACTAAAGGGTTGTTATACTGGGGAAAAAGGAGATTTACTTGTTTGTTTTTGCTATCAAGTACTCTTCTTTATGATACTTAATCTTGGAACTTCACACAGGCAAAATGGAACCCACTTCACACTCTCGCGCTATCTGGTCAGATACATTTCTTGGACAGGCTACTTGAACAAGGTGTTGATATTGATAGCATTGATAAGGTAAATTTTGTTCATTTGTTGATATAACGCCTTCATTCAATCGATACCTTCTTTTATCTGAAGCAGCAGACTTTGAGTAGGATTGGTGAAACAGGATGGTTTTACTGCTCTTCATTGGGCAGTTAGGGGCAAAAAAGAGGCTGTTATTAGCCATCTTCTGAGAAAAGGTGCAAATCCTCATGTCAGACATCAGGTGAGGAAAAAATCCCTATATTATACATTTGTCAACCTATTTTATTTATTATTTACCTTTTGGGTTTTTGTGAGGAAAATAAATCAAGAACTTTTATGCTTATCCCTTCTCGTGGCAGGATGGTGCCACTGCACTTCATTATGCTGTTCAAGTTGGTGCTATGCAAATGGTTAAGTTATTGATTAAATATAAGGTTGATGTAAATGCTGTGGATGATGTAAGTAGGATTATTGGCATGTTTCCATTAATATATTCTCTCTAGTTTCAGTTTTCTATTTGATTTTTTTTTTCTCTCTTTCAGGAAGGTTGGACACCCTTGCATGTTGCCGTGCAAAGTAGGTGTCGACATATAGTGAAAATATTGTTAGTAAATGGTGCTGATAAAACGAGAAGAAATAAGGTAAAGTATGATAGAACTTCACATTTTACTCTGCATATCATACAGGTTCCAGTTCTTATGTTGTGTCTGAAGCATGTGATCTATCTTAGTCATGATCTCCTTCCATGCCTTTAGGATCCACATGCCCTAGATCTAAGTTGCACCGATATATGTACAAGTGTTAGAATCTGACCTGGGAACTTAACAAATTTTCAATTTTTTTTTTAATCCGTAACAATGAAAGTGATTTCTGCTAAAACTGTAATTTTGTGGTAAACTATCTAATCATCAAATATTGACCATCCTCAGTTATTCAGGCTGAGGGAAATTGCTCTTAACTTAATCTTCTGCTATCTTGCTTCTATTTTCAAGTCTAGTTTGTCAAATCATACAATTTCTTCTAGAAATTTTATTTTATTTCTAGTGAAAGGTATCTTTTCTCCACACCCTAGCTTTGTCTTTAATAAAAGGTTTCATAGCTCTGTAACCAGCTCAACCATTCCCAAAAGCATTTAATGCGTCATTGTTCTTCTTCCTGACATTCGATCGCGTCGACAGTCTCGACATCATAATGTAGGAGGGACCTCTTTGGATTTTCCAGCAGAAACAAATAGGGCATGTCAAAAACTGGCCTAGTAAGAGCATCTTGGAAAAGCTTATTGTGATAGTCTGTGAGAGACTATGAATATGTCCAATCTACCGCAACAGCTTATCTTGTAAGTTGGACCAAGTATATTTTGGCATATTGAAGAGGAATGTCTTGCTATCTGCAACTTATTCTGACTCTCGTACTTCTTCCCTCCATGCTAATAAATTTAGTCATGCTAAGATCTCCTTCCATGCCTGTACCAAGTGACAAATCAAGCTGCATGAGTAGCCTCCAATACCCCAATTAGAACCAAATCGAAAGTTTGGAAAGGAAACCAACCAACCAAATCAAAATTATTATCCACATTCTTGAACCGGTGTTGGAAAGTTGTTCCTTTTACCAACACCTTTGACGACCACAAAGATTTCCTGCACAAAATTTCTTAGTTTTAGGACCCCAAATATCATGAACCACCCTCTACAACATTTGATTTCACACACACACACACACACACACACACACACACACACACATATATATATATTATGTTTATCAAGGTTCGCCATGTCGATGTTGCCTAGCATGCCGCCAGGTGGCATTGGCGACATGTCAACGAAATAGTGTAAAAAAGGGGAAATGTCGGGAAACCATGGATTTTTGTCCCAAACTTTAAACATGTCTAGTTAAGGCTTAAATGCATCCAAATACATCAAAAAAAGCAAAAACAAAAATGCCTACACATTAAAAGTCATTACTTGAGGGGGGTTAGCTTACACATTGTCGGGTTTGTAAGCTGTAAAAAAATATGTTACATCTAATTAAGCCAAACTAAAAGTGAATGTAAGTCAATTAAAAGATATATAAAACTAGAAATCAAATGCCATATCTATGAGGGGGAAAAGGGAAATATGGGGGAAATGATTGGTAAATCTGGAGAAATGTGAGGTTTTTGATAGGTTTTCCCTCCAAGTTTTAAACAACCCTAAGTATAGTCTAAATACATCATAATACATCAAAAAAATGCAAAAACAAATGTCTAACATTTTTTTTTAATTTTTTAAAAAAAATTCAAAAAAAATGAAAAATTTCCCCCATGTCTAGAAACATGGGGGAAATATCGAAAAAAATTTGAAATTTTTCCCCCCATGTCACTGCATGTCACCAAAATCAGGGTAAAGCGATTTGCACCCAGATTTCGTGTCTCCCACCTCAGAATTGGCGACATGTCACCGACATTGTATACATTGATGTATATATATATGTATCTAATGCAGTACAGAGAATTAATTTTAGCACGTGTTCACATTATAGACTTAAATAGGGTATCTTTTGGATTGCCTCACGTACTTATAGATAAGGATCTGGCTGAATATAAAATGTTATATTGTCCACCTAGAATCTTTCTATGGGAAAAAAAATATGAAATCATACTCTGGATGCTAATTAATACGTTGCAAGCGTGAAGGAATGATAAAAGGAAATCTCAGAGCCGTGCTCTAAATCAATGGGTTATTGGAATCCAAAGCATTTCCCTTTCAAGAAAGTCAACCATTCAGACGAGTTCTTGCAGCATAGGCACGGACTCTCTACTTAGTGTGTTCCATGCCTTAGCATCTAAAATCAATATTGATCAATTTGTGAGATTCAAAAAGAGGGTAACATTGTTATTTGCCCTATCAGTCCCTGATTGGGATGTGCCCAAGACATGGCGGATATGCTTCCTTGACTTTCTTCTCTTTTCAACAAAGTGCGCTAAAAAAAGAAGAGAATGGAGAACATAAGGAATAAAAGACAGTAATCGGTTTTTGAATGTTTTGATAGTAAGTTTGGTGCTTAGTGCAATCATTTAGATAATTATACCCTATTAAAACTTCTATTATTCGGGGCTTGAGAATTGTAGCCAGGGTTCTTAAGCACTTTAATCTAACATGTGGGAAGTGCATGGAGAGATCAGGACCCACCACTAAATGGGACTGACTGATGATCATCTATGTAGAAAATATTAGAATGGTATACAACTTTTGACTATCTGATTTGCAATCTTTCACCCAAGTTTCTCAATGGTTTTCCACTGTCAAAATGACGTTGCGTGATGAAATGACTGAAATCATCTGATCTAACTGATACTTACATAGCTGTTCATCTCTTCAATGAGACCCGTCAGATCGAGGGTCTCAGTCCTTTTTAAAGGCAAGAAAACATATCAAAATCTGGTGACCAAGGCTTTTAATAGATTTTTATGCCTTGAATCTAACTAAAATGTTTGATAATTATATTTCATTGTAATGCTACATATATAGGTACAAGCTGTGAGGACATTTCATTTTTTCTGCTAATTTATACACTGAAGTGGGTTAATAGTTTTGCATTGTATTTCAGGATGGAAAGACTCCCCTGGATATAAGCTTATGTTATGGAAAAGATTTCAAGTCATATGACCTTGCAAAGCTATTGAAGCTTGTACCAGCAAATAGTGGGTTTTAATGGGCACACTCCAGTTATGAGATTGATGCAATGGTCTCGCGCCTTTGTTGTATCATCCCTGAATTGCTTTGCATTTCCAACAATCTAGGAGTTGGTTTCGTTTCAAAGCCTCTGACAAGGAGTAATCAGCAGTGCTGGAACTCTTTATTATGCTTGAAGACCAGTCTGGAGAGTGTAAATAGTGAAGCTAGAACATAAAAAGGATCATACTATGCTGTATGGACTTTTGCTGCTGTTGATGAATTTAGTTCCATAAAAGTTGGGACAATCTATATATCCACATAGTTTATATGTTATAGCTGCAACTCTATGAATGGATGATCAAATGTTTTGACTAAATCATTTACAAAGTTGTTACTGATTTACGAGTATGTGGTTTTTATTTGAAATTTGGAGCATGGATTTCGAATGAAATATAGCATTTAAATTTACTAATTTATTTTGGTTTGTTATGTAATTATCCTTTTTTCTTTAAATGGATTCTTGGCTCTTTGGTAAATTGCAGAAAGATGATATGGTTTTAAAATCATGTTTCTTCATATGTTGCATTTTGTTTCTGATAATGGCTTACAATAAAACATTGTATTAAACATGAAGATTTTATAACACAAAGTTGCCTTCTTGATGAAGGAAAGGCTTGAAGAAGATTACATGTTGGATGATAGGTTACACAATCCGTGACCTAGGGGTGGCGTTTTGGCGCTCGGAACGCGAATCTGAGTTCTTAGTGCGGGACGTTGTCGATCCGCGGATTTGAAAATTCAATCCACATATTAGAGTAAATGCATAATAAATTATGAATTTGAGATATTTTTTAAACATTTGGGGGTTAGAATTTGAAAAGAAGAACAGCCATTTTTTGTTATTTTTTGAGATTTTGATGAAAATACAAAAATAAATGGGTTTTATTTTGAAAAGAAGATTAAATTAGGCTTATAGATATCCATTTTGAACTATTTGTACAGAAAATACAGTTTGTATGTATATATACAGATATTCTTTAGATGCTCTGAATCATAAGTTATTTTCAATTTTCATGCTCACACTTGCTTTGGTGACTTAGATTATCAAATTAAATAAATATTTATTATTTAATATAATATTTAAGTGATTGGGCTATGGAATGGGCTTAAAGATAAGTTCGAATCTTATCCAAATCCGAAAAAGTTAGGCCCAGTTAGGGCTGTCAACGAGCTGAGCCCAGTTCAAGCTCGAGCTTGGTTCATAAGAGTCGAGTTTGAGTTCTATAATTAGGCTCGCAAGCTAAAAAAAAGCTCATTATTTTAACGAGCTTGAACCGAGCTTAGATAGGCTTGGTTTTTATATGAGATTATACGTTTATATTCTTGTATCTTATGTTATATATTAATATTAAACACATATGTTAACATATTATATTACATATAATATTAATTATCAATTATAATATTAATCTAAGTTGAGTTGGGCAAAAGTTTTACGAGCCTGAGTTGAGCTGGGCAAAGCTTTTTTACAGATTGAGCTTTTTACGTTCCTTGGGCTTCTACCGGCCTTAGTTGAGCTGGGGCAAAGCTTGGAGCCTAAAATTTTTTTAAGGAGCATAAGACGAACCTAAGGCTTGCTAGATATTTTCAAGCCTGAGCCGAACTGGGTAAAGCTCGGCTCGTTTACAGCCATAGTCCCAATCTGTCTAAATAGGTCATCCGTTGGTCCAGGTTGGAAACTTGGTGGATTCACCACGTGGTAAAAAATGCAGTACACAAATAAAGATGAAAATAAAAAATAATAGAAAAAAAAAAAAAAAACCAAATAAGGATTCACTCCGGTACCCGCCAAAACCCGAAACCCTTATGCGTTCATGATGGAGTGGAGAGCAGAGCGCGTCTCCCCGTCGACTCGTTCGTTTCAGCTCTTTATTAAGTGTTGAATTGGTAAGTTCAGAAGTTTTAACAGCATTGCGATTCATATTTGTTTCGCCATTACAGATTCATCCATCAAAATCTTTCGTTTCTGTCATATAGGGTTTCCATTTAGATTAGATGCCCCGTCGCTTCAAAACCCTAATTAAACCCTAACCAGTTCAACCTTGAAATTTTGAAAGCATGAGAGTAAGCTTAATACGGATTCATTCTTCCAGAATGTTGGAGAAACTGGAGAGGAAGCTACCGTCTGATGAACTGCTTCTTAAACGTATCTTCCTCTTCTTCATCTTCTGCGGTTGTAGTTTCAACGCCTAGGAATTTCATCATGAGGAGTTCTTTATATGGTTTTTGTAGTTCTTCATGGAGGAGAGGGTCAGGGCATGCTGCGTTTAAATTCGATTTCGCATTGACGAGGTTTCCTGTTCAGTGTTTATCTACTACTCGACGCAGCAGTCGCGCATCTCGGAAATCGAAGTTAGATCCTCCTGGACTGTCGATGGAGAAAGAAAAGGATGCTTTCTATGTGGTTCGGAAAGGGGATGTTGTTGGTGTTTACAAGAGCTTAAGTGATTGCCAGGCTCAAGTTGGATCCTCCGTAATTCCTTGTTCTCACAACCTAAAAGCTATTCTCATATTTTAATTCCTTTTCATTTTCAGTTTCTTGTTTTGGTGCTTACTGTTTGGTTATGGTTTTCATTTTCACTCCTTATTTTCAAATGAAACAATACAAAAGCATAAAGTCATAACATAAGCAATCATATTTGTACGTTCCTCCCTGATGAAACGATATTAAGCACTCTAGTTCTAGTGTACGGGTCTCTTTCCATCCTTTTGTTTCTTCTTATTTTATGTTCTGCTTATATTTTAATTTTATAGGAACCTCAAAACATATGCTACATATCCATCCTGTCCCTTCTAGGACTGGCAATGTGGCAGATTAGACAGGTAATGTCGCACCCTGACCCTAATGGAACGGTTTGGTAAGGTCTATATAGGGTTCGGGTTTAGTCAAGTCCAACCCTGTCCAGGGAAAATTACTTATATATCTTACTTTAGAGAAGGATCTACCAAAATGTCCAGTCTAACTTTGAAATTACCTTTCAAATGCACCTTTATAACAATATTTATCAAATGGTTTCGTCTTCTTTTTTCTCTTTTCTTTAATTTCGAAACTACCCTTATTTTGTCTTTTCTTATCATTACTTGACTTGTACCTCATAATAGAGGGACTTGTAACTCACCATAGAGGTACATGTGGGAAATTCAGGTACACAAGTTTACAATGGATGGACTTGTACCTCATTGCAGATGGACTTGTACCTCACCATAGAAACTTGTATCCGACGATAAAGATGGTATATTGGTCATTTTAACCTCTGTCATGTCTCGTCCTGTGACAAAACATGACAGAGGTCCATTTGGTTATTTCAAAGTTAGACATGACTTTTTGATAGATTCTTTTCTAAAGTAGGGGTTATAGGTAGTTTTCCCTATATTTTCTATAACAATATGCTAAAAAAATTATATATTATGTTTGAAAATTTGTCTTTTATTTATTATATATGTTAAATGAGTTCCGATCCAATCAGGTTAGGAGCAGGTTTGGTGTAGGATGGACTGCTATAGTTTCAGGTTAGGGTTTGCCAAAACTTACCTATTGCCATCCCTAGTTGCTTCTACCCTTCTTTCTCAGCGTCCTTGGTACTTATTCCCCAAACCTGACCAACTCAGTACCAACTTGCATCAATTTTGGTTTTGAACTGCTCTCCTACATCTATTACATCAGTTTCTGATGGTAAATGCTGGCATACTTCTGCCATCTCTACACACTTTTTTGTTGTTTGCCTCTTGCTTTGGACTAATCCTCAGAAGCCATTCTAAAAGATTCTAGGATTTGTGTAGGTCGTCAACGTCAACTATTACTTTGGATCAATTGGCAAATAATCTTCTACTTCATCTTTGTAGGTATGCGATCCTCCTGTCAGTGTGTACAAAGGGTATTCTTTGCCCAAGGATGCTGAGGAATACCTTGTCTCTCGTGGGTTTAAGAATTCTATTTATTCCATCAATGCTGCAGATTTGAAAGTGGATCTTTTTGGCGAACTTGTGCCTTGTCCTTTTCAGGTGAGATCATCAAGCACCTTATTTCTGTTAGTATTTTTTATAAGAGATTTTTTTTTTTTTTATCAGCGTTGATATAATACACTTTTTTCGTTTTTACAAATAAACTTATTATGCCGATTACATTGGACAAAGTAAAAGAAATGATTCTGATATAGAACATTATCTTTAGAAGAGACTGTGTGAAGAATTCATGTTTAGATTTTTCAACTTCGAAGCTTCCCTCAGTCACATGGGTTGGCCAGGAAACTGTATCCTTGTTGAATGCGGGTATTGACTTGCCTGTTAAGGCATTCATTCAGAATGGCTTGAGAAAATTATTTGTGATATCATATATTAACTAACTATTAGGAAATCAGTAAGGTGTTTTCTTTTTGGAAAGATCTGTGATGTATATTCTATTGATTTTGGGTTTCATGGTTTTTATCCATTCTTTCAGGGCTTGAGATAAGACCACTGCTGTACCTGAGAGTAGTCTTGTTGCATTCTACTGGTTTAGTTTTGAAGTCTAGTTGATTATAGAGGGCTCTGTCAAAAGAAGATTAAGTGTGAATTTTTGAAGAAAAGCATGAAGAGAATTGTCAAACTGCTTAATAGACATGCTTTCTATCTGGAGTGGGTCAAATATAAATTATATAGTGTTTTCCAGTGAGACCTACCTTTGTCTAATGTCTTGGTTTGTTTTATTTGATGTGTATGACTATGATTTGAGTCATAGTTTTACCTTCCAACTGGAGCAAAATGAGAACGTGTGAGAGGGGTGCGTATTAAAGGATCTAAAGGGGATAGAGGAAGTACAAAATCTAGCCAATAAATGTTCACATGCCCTTTTCATTTGCATATTTATGAAACAGCATCAGTATTCTAATTTCATATGTACAGTACAAAGGCTTAGCTCTAGTCTTAGCATCAAAAGATGCGTGATAGTAACTTTTTGACTTGTTGGATATTTATGTGCCACCACCACCACCACCTCCTGCCGTCCCAGCTGTGTATCATTCTTGCGCTATTATTATCAAATGATTCAAATCATATTGGTAATTTGAAAGATCTTCTTTTTAATCTTTCATTTAATTTAATTTTTTGATTTTTCTGATTTATTGTTTTTTTCTGTTTTTCAACTAATGTCAAGTTTGCCTTTTCCAACATTGTTAGCTGTATTGAGAAAGTAGATTTGTACTTCTTATTCTTTCATTATGTTATGCATTCAAGATCTAGTTACTTCAATGGTGGCATAGCTTATGAAAGTGCACATCATTGTCATTTATATACTTCAATGGTTTTCTCTCATATTTGAAAGAATTGATTTATCACTTATTCTTTCAGCAACCAGCTTCTTCTGAAGGTAAAGCATCCGACAAGGGTTCTTCACAAAAAACATCACAGGAGTTGGGATTAGACAGCAATGCGGTAAATTGTTTCATCACTTGACAGAAATCATTGTTTGAGAACATGGTAAACATGACTGGATTCTGTTTGCATTAAAGAGAACTTATAAAATATGTTAATGACATTCACTTTTCTAACCAAATTTCATCCTCAACTCCTCCTTCCTCTTTCTTTCTGGTTGTTGCAAATCAGGGGATTATTACTGCACAAGGACAAAATGATATTATTTTGTTTTCCTTGAATATTAAGGGAATTTGCATCCCAAGTTTCTATAATTGGGAGAGCAAAGGTGTATATGTGGATAATATGTTTTAATCGAAGCGTTGCAATAGATGAACTGATTTATGGGATTTGACAACCTGAACTCGCTAAAATACCCGGCAAGTTTGAACGGGTTGGTAGGTTGGTTCAGATTTTGTCATCTCTACTGTTGGTGCTCTGGTGGTTATATCGTTGTTAGGTTTGGTAGTGGTGGTGGTGCCACTGTTAGAAGTGATGGCGGTAATGTTGTTGTCACCAAAAGTGGTGGTGCTAGGGATGACAATCTGGTGGTGTTGTCGTTGTTAGAGGTGATGTTCATTTTGTCAGCGCCAAAGTGGTGCCACCACCAATTGTGGTGGTCGTGACGCCACTGCTGGAAGTATTGGTGGTGACAGTAATTCTATGGTGGTAGTACAATTGTTATATGTGATGTTCATGTTGTGAGTAATGGTACACCACCAAAGGTGGTGGTAGTGCAACCACCGGAGTTGGTAGTGGTAGTGGTGGTGCATTACTACTGGTAGTGATGGTGGTAACAATAATTTCGTATTGATACTATTGTCAAAGGTGATGAACATGTTGTAAGTGACGATGTACCACCATTAAAGGTGGTAGTGGTGCAACCATCGAAGGTGGTAGTGATGTGACTAGAGGTGGTTACACATGTAGGTGATGACTTTGATAAAACAAGGTGAAAAAAAAGAACTTCAGTGCTGTTGGTTCCACGTAATCTTGATTTTTTGGAAAATGACATGCGGAATTTTGAAAGGTATGTCATTTTTCAGAAAGATAACTCATTTTTGAAAAATTAAATACATTTGGATATAGTTTTACATTGAAACAAACACACAAAAAATTCATTTTTGTCTAAAAATGTTTTCCATGCCCTATTTTATATTGAAACAAATAAAGCCCATGACTTGATTATGTCTTGAATTTTATTGCCTTTGATTATTAAATGATAATGGGTGAGCCATTGTGTTGATATTCGATGTATATATGTGTTTCAATGAACGAGAGGAAGTGTGTGCTAGGATGAGAAGAGGGACACTCAATTTGTTTTTTGTTGGTCTGTAAATGTTTTGCAATTTTAGACTCATATTAGTAGTTTTGGTACCAAGATGGCTGAAACTTGTCGGAAACTTAAGCTGAAACATTGGAATTTTTACATTTGAGCTGTTCTGGATTTCGTTTTAAATGCTAGCTACTGTTTTCTATATTCCCACTTGATCATGGATCCATTGAGTAATCCACAAGAGATCCCGTTGGATTTGTTAATAGGACCTCACTGTATTATGGCTGTGTAAGAACCAAACAGCAGTTGAACATCATCTGCATGACTTAACATTGTGAGAGCTAGCTTCCCCAACTTGTTCCTCATTTTCCTCTTTGTAAAGGTAGCTTCGGTGTTCTAAATCATATGTCAGCTTTGATTCCAACCTTTACCTTCTGTGTTCTAAACGATATGTCAGCTTTGTTTCCAACTGGTTGGGTTTATCCAGCCAATTTGTTTCATATTTAATGACTTATGGGTAACACTTCTTCAAAAAGCATAGCATAACGGAACTGGCACAATGCTCCCACGTCCAGGAAAATTTTCTAAGGACCATGTGATATGTTATTCAACAACTTTAAAATAGCTGCAAACATTTGTCTGACGTATCAGTTTTAATGGCTCTTGTACCATGACAACCCATGTCAATCTGTGTCATAACTGGGTTACAGAGGGAATGCCCGTTGGATGTTTTAATAGTTATTGCTGGGACATGTTTGTTGGACGACGTGCTCTTTGTCTGTAAATGTTTGCTTTATTTCTGTGTTGCATGGGCACCTCCAAATAATTGAAATATCTCTATCAGGCATGTTTCAGATTCCAATGCTCACCAGATTCTGGTATGCCACTCTTAGGCTCTCTTTATTATTATTATAGTATCAAGAATTAAAATTTAACACGACTGTATTGGATATGGAAGAGGTTAAAAACCATATTCATATATGAGGAAATTCATATTGCTAATCCATCATACCAATGAATTTGATTATTTTCTCTAACATTGTTTAGATAACCTGTTGTGCCAATGAATCAAAAATTCTCAAATTTAACATTCCCTATCTATGCTAGATTCTGATACTTGTACCTATAGCAATGCGACATAAGGGGGTTTTTATTTTTAATTTCCTTGCCTCAAATGTTAGAAGAATATTGTAGTCATTGTTATCCTGACTTTTGCCTATTTGTTTGTTTTTAACTTGACAAGCCATTTAGAGGAATTTTTACACAGTTTAGTCTAGTCATATATATATATATATATACGTTAAATACATGATTTAACTCCTTGCTACAGATTTGCAACAATTAGGATCTAATTATCTGTGAGCTAAATGTTAAGAGCTACCTACTAGTGTATTGAAACCCATTCTGTTAATAACGAATTGGATTTAGACTCCAAGAAACCTAAAAGGTAGGCCTTCTGTAGTTGATTTTATTAGTCATTCCTTGTTTAATTATAGAGCTTTTTTGTGAGAACAAGTAGTATAAGGTGTGGAAAATAGGTCTCACTTCAACATGTGAAAGTAACCTTTAATAATCCTGTATGGTTTGTTAGTTATTCTACTCTCATTGTTCAACCTTTATAAAGTTCTATCGGTTATTCTAGTCTCTTTAATTGATTCAGTTGTCACAGCGAGGCCTGTTAAATATGAATGTAACCTTTCAATCCATTGATGCATGTCCTTAAATTTTTTGGGTTATTTGATGTTGATATTGGTGATGACGGGTTTGTAAAAGACCAAGTATATTGGAATGAAATGACAGCTAATACGTAAGAACCAATACAACAACCCTTCCAGAGAAATAGGTAGGGAGAGTCTGTCTCAAGACAGCCTAACCCGTCACGCAGCCGTTCTGTCAAGAGCATTCCTTCTCAAACGTCACTTGTGAATAAGACAAAGAGAAGAGACAAGGAGAAAAGAGAATG
>JAUPMG010000017.1:11791472-11814178 GCA_031762675.1 Pachysandra terminalis | reverse complement strand
CTTGCAGAGCAAAGCAATGGCCGGAGGTATTCTTCATTTTTTTCAGATTTACTTAGTCCTCTTTTGATTAATGATTCAATTAAGTTTGTTTAATTCCGCACTAAGTGAATCATTTAGGAGGTCTAACATGATATTCAATCTATGGTGTCTGAGACTCTGAAACATGCAAGGGCGGAAAGTAATTGGGTCCAAGACTACCCCATTCATAACTGTTTAGGTGATAGTCTTGGGTTGGTTGAAATCTAAGGCGAAATCCAACCCTTTTCATAGTAGGAGTAAGTTTTGTAAACTGAAAATAGGAATAGGGTCAGGTTTTAAGTTTTATCATATTTGATGCTTGTTTGCTCACAATGCAATAGTTGAATGCTGCCACGCTCTAATTGATATTATATCATTTTCGCATATTAAGTCCGTGTTTGACATCACTTCTTAAGGGTTAGGAAGTCCTTTATAGGAAGTCCTTTATAGACCTAAAAGGGCTTCCTACCTAATGTTTGGGGGGTGTTTGGTGACACTTTTGAAAATGGAAACATTTTTTCAGGATGTCTATTTTGGTGAAGCAAATGTGGGACTGTTTTTCGAAACTGTGTTTGTGGAAAGCAGTTAATCATGTTCTAAATTTAAGTAAAACTTTTAAAATGACAAAACTACTCTTTTCATTTTTATTACGCATTCTTTAAAATGGCAAAAATATACATGAAGCCTAAAATTATGTACAAAACATCATTTTATATAATTTTTTTTCATCAAACATAGTTTGTAATCAACGGCTTTGATTCAAAGCCCTTTTGAAAAAAGCCCTTCACATTGAAGCCCTTCTATTTGTAGGAAGTTAAGATAAACAGGCCCTAAGAATCCCAACTCAGTTTTTGTGCTTCCTTTTTCCTACCAAAAAAACAAAAGCTCAAGCCTTTTGAATTACTATTAATAATCCAAAGAAACATGACCATGGCTGAGGGACTGACTGGGCTGAGAGTGGGCCTCTGAAGCCCAATGAGATTGCTAAATGCCATTTAGTCAGTTATCCAAACACAACCTTAACATTATCTCACATCTTCGTTTTCCCTCTCCTTTCCTTCCTGTCACTCCCTGACCGGTCCTGACGAGGGCTCGCCGTCGACGAAAGATCAGTAAAAGTGGGGGTTTTTTCCAGTTTTAGTTTTAGAAAACGGAAATGGTGGTTTCATGGGGAACAGTATTTCCCTGGGCTCCTCTTGTTCAATTATCTCCTGCTGCTGCTCCGATTCCGAGCAGCTACCTCTATCTTGACAAAGCATGCCGTACTCCGACAACTGCAACAAGGATTGTATTCTCAGTCAATGGGATGCATGCCAAATCGAGAATTTGTGTGATGGGCTCGAAGCAGGTTTCTTCTCTCCAACCCCAGCAGGGAATTTGGGAAGATCCTGACGATGGCAGTGGCAGCGAATCCGAAGACGAAGATGAAGAAGAAAATGACTTGGACTTCGAAAGCGATTGGGAAGAAGGAGATGCTTCGACTACGTCTACCAATGTCAGCAAAATCGCAATGACAACCGAGTACGAGCAGGAACTTGTGAAAGGTATGTTCTTCTTTTAACCCTATTTAGATATTTCTGTTGCGCTTCTTTTCGATGATTGTTTGATGTTTCTGACTGCGAAAACGTCTAAGTAAGGTTGAAGAGGCTCGATTTGACCTTGTTAGAAGAGAGTTTTTAGAATTAAAATCTTTTGTAATAGCAATGTTCACTCAGTTTCTGGTTTCTTTTGCAGCTTTTGGTTTGTTAAAAGAAATGAGAATGAAGAACGGATATGAAATGGAAATTTGGGTCAAAAAATAAAATAAAATAAACATTCCCAATGCGAGTTCATTATTATCTAACCAACCCCAACTGATTAACTTTCTTTCAAAACAAGCTTTCCACGACCCCATCTGCTGTTCTTAACATACACATGCTCCATAACCACAATAATATATATATTACTATCCTAAGTGTTAAGGGCTTGACCAACTAAGTTTCCATAAGTCCTGCAGCTTTTGGAACAACGATTTGGTCCGTAACTATAGGCTAGATTACAATGCGTTGGTATTATGTATGAGTACGGTGCTAAATCATTGAATACTGATAGGTGAGTGGAGTTGCCAAATAGAGAGAGGGCTACCATCGGGTCAGTGTTGATAGAGTGGGCTGCCGTGGACGTCGGCTACGGAAGCGTGGTGTTAAGGGTTTAACCAATTAAGTTTCCACAAGTCTTGGGGCTTTTGGAACAACGGTTAGGTTCGTGTGTGTGTATATATATTTATGTAATAGTGAATGGACTTTAGGTGAGGCGTCATAAAGCCCAATCCCTAGGAAAAACTAGAATTGGGATGTGTTCAATATATCTCTGCATCTATGGTGATTTGATCAAATTTGTTATACGTTTTACCTTGTGTATTTCTTGACTGGTTATTATTTATGAGGCTATGACTGTTAAACTTGAGCTCTTCATCAATGGAGACTTCCCATCATTTTTTCCCGTCAGTGTTCTTTTTCTTGTGAAAATTTTTTCGTTGTACTTCTAGAGAGACAGAGAGGTGAAGGAAATCAGAATGAGATGAAATGATAGAGAATGGTTAGGTTTAAGTAATTATTAGCTTATCGTTATAAAGCATAGTGTAAAGTCTCAGCCGATCTCGAGTCGGATCGGCCGATACAACTCAGGATCAGCTCGGGACGAGCCATGGTCCCAAGCCGATCCCTAAATTGTTAAAATTTCTCTGACACGGTCCAAAACTGTGCCAGATCAGACAATCCAAATTGGATCATCCGACGCCCCTCAATTTTTTGTTTTTTTTTTTTGGTTTTTTCAAAAAAACAGAACCGCAACCATGTTTTGGATCGGTCTATCCTGAGTTGGATCGCCGATCCAACTTGATATCGGACTGGGACGATGCCCGATCTGATTTCGAGTTTAAACACTATGTTACAAAGTATATGTTTCTTTGTTGTGGTTGTTGTTCTTCTTGTCTTTTTCCTTCACTCTCCCTCTGCCTTTGGGACATAACTTTAAATGGCGAAGGAGTTTCATTAAAAACATCCTCAAGGAAATCAGAATGTGATAAAATGATAGAGGCTGGTTAGATTTAGTTAAATAATAGCTGAGCATGATAAGGCATACTTATCTTTTCTTTTATTTTCTTTCATTTCCCCTCTGTCTTTTAATAGAACATTAAAGGGGGCAGGAGTTTCCATACTTACTAAAACATCCTCCAGCAGAAACAGAATATGTCTTCTTTTTTTTTTTCTTTTTAATAAATGACCCAAATTTTATTGATAAGACATGTTATCTATTTATTTTATTTTATTTTTACTTCCTACTTGGACCAGACATCATTTCTAGTGTATGTGGGACATTGGCCTCAGAATTTCAAACTGAAGCCCTAGGGTGACTGACAACTGCCTGAATAGGGAATTTTTTAGCCAGCGGAACATGATTTTCAGCATTAGGTTTTATCACAAAACTCAACGTCTGGACTGTTCAAGCCATGTTACTACCTTAAGCATACAGCAATCTCTGATCATTTTAGTGGTGGTGATGGCCTGATTTGGAACCACAATGATGAGGTGATACCAATGGCCAACCACTCTCAATTGTTTAACATCAGCTAGAAGTGATAGATAAGGACCTTGAAGTTGCTTTGAATTCAAATAATAAAGAGTTTATGGTTACCACAGATTATTCTCCTGTTGTATATGCATCATGAAAGACCCAAGGAGACTAAATGATTGCCTGTATCCATAGTTGTTTCATCATTTTGATTTAGCCACTTGCATTCTTGGGTAGAAACTAATTAATCCATTTCCGACGAATAACAAAATCATCTTTGATGTAAATATCACAGAATGTATTCTTTCTGTTTTGATGTAAACTTTACTGCCAGGGATGCCATTGTTATTCCCATTAAAACGCCTCGGTAACAGATCGCTTCTTGTTGATTGTGGTGCATCTCAGCATTATTCTCTTTTTCTAATTTCGAGGAACATCTATATGAAACCATTAATTCTGTTATTTTCTTACATATCTGTGATATTTTATTATTTTAACTTCGGAGTAAAGATTATGGTAGTAATACTAGTGATATATTCTTACTTTCCTGTAACTTCTGCAGAAGTTGAACAGCTTTTGGAAGCAGAAGAAAGAGAGATATTGGAACAGAATGTCACCCCTGTGCTGAGCAAAATATCAACTGTTAAGTTTTGTTTAAAATCCACTACTATTTTTTGAAGGCATTAACTAGGGTTTTGTTTTTGTTTCTCAATGTTATTGCAGCAGTCTCTTCTGCTGCAGTTGCTTTAACTTTATTGCCTTCTATTTGTAGCATAAGCACGAGCACATCAATCCTGACTAAAGGGTTGTTACAATGGGAAAAAAGAGATTTACATGTTTGTCTTTGCTATTAAGTACTCTTAATTTATGACTACTTAATCTTGGGACTTCACACAGAAAAAATGGAATCCACTTCACACTCTCGCGCTATCTGGTCAGATACATTTCTTGGACAGGCTACTTGAACTCGGTGTTGATATTGATAGCATTGACAAGGTAAATTTTGTTCATTTGTTGATGTAATGCCTTCATTCAATCCATACTTTCTTTTATCTGAAGCAGCAGACTTTGAGTAGGATTGGTGAAACAGGATGGTTTTACTGCTCTTCATTGGGCAGTTAGGGGCAAAAAAGAGGCTGTTATTAGCCATCTTCTGAGAAAAGGTGCAAATCCCCATGTCAGAGATCAGGTGTGGAAAAAAAATCCCTTTATTTTACATTTATCAACTTATTTTATTTATTTTTTACTTTTTGGATTTTTGTGGGGAAAGAAATCTAGAACTTTTATGCTTATCCCTTCTCATGGCAGGATGGTGCCACTGCACTTCATTATGCAGTTCAAGTCGGTGCTATGCAAACGGTTAAGTTATTGATTAAATATAAGGTTGATGTAAATGTTGCGGATGACGTAAGTAAGATTCTTGGCATGTTTCCATTAATATATTCTCTCTAGTTTCAGATTTCTATTTGAATTTTTCCCCCTTTCAGGAAGGTTGGACACCCTTGCATGTTGCCGTGCAAAGTAGGTGTCGACATATAGTGAAAATATTGTTGGTAAATGGTGCTGATAAAACCAGAAGAAATAAGGTGAAGTATGATAGAACTTCACATTTTACTATGCATATCATACAGGTTCCAGTTCTTATGTTGTGTCTGATGCATGTAATCTATGTTAGTTATGATCTCCATCCACGCCTTTAGGATCCACATGCCCAAGATCTAAGTTGCACTGATACATGTACAAGTGTTAGAATCTGACCTAAGAACTTAACGATTTTTTTTTTTTAATCCATAATAAAGAAAGTGATTTCTGCTAAAACTGTAATTTAGTGGTAAATTATCATACTCATCAAATATTTACCATCCTCAGTTATGCAGTCCGAGGAAAATTACTCTTAGCTTCATCTTGTTTCTATTTTCAAGTCTATTCATTTTTACCATCTTATCTTATGATTTCTTGACTCTTCTAGTTTGTCAAATCATACAATTTCTTCTAGAACTTTTATTTTATTTCAAGCGAAAGATATCTTTTCTCCACACCATAGCTTTGTCTTTAATAAAATTGAGTAGTTTCATAGTTCTGTAACCAACTCAACCATTCGCAAAAGCATTTAATGTGTCATTGTTCTACTTCCTGACATTCGATCGCGTCGACACCATATTGTAGGAGGGACCTCTTTGGATTTTCCAGCAGAAACGAATAGGGGATGTCAAAAACTGGCTTAGGAGGAGCATCTTGGATAAGCTTATTGTGATAGTCTGTGAGAGACTGAATATGTACAATCTACCGCACAGCTTATCTTGTAAGTTGGAGCAAGTATATTTCGGCGTATTGAAGAGGAATGTCTCGCTCTCTGCAACTAGTCATGGCTATCATACTTCTTCCTTTCATGCGTGTAGATTTAATCACGCTAAGATCTCCTTCCGTGCATGTACCAAGGGACAACTCAAGCTGCAAGAGTAGCCTCCAATGCCCCAGTTAAAACCAAATCAAAATTATTATCCACATTCTTGAACTGAGTCGGAAAGTTGTTCCTTTTACCAACAACTTTGACGACATTGCTGTCCTCAAACAATTAAAGTGCCTTCTAAAGACCAAAAAGATTTCCTGCACACCATTTCTTACTTATAGGGTCCCAAACATCCTGAATCACCCTCTTATCAACAACATCCGATTTCATTTATTGAAGGAGAACAAGGCCTGAACCTTTTCTGCAGGCTACTTCCTTAACAGCTCTTCTTTTCTTCAGGCAACCAAAACCTAGGGTTGTCAACGAGCTGAGCTAACTCGGCTCGGGCTCCGGCTCGGCTTGTTTGAGCCGAGCTTGAGCTCTAAAATTAGGCTCGCGAGCCGAGCCTGAGCCCGAAAAAAGCTCATTATTTTAACGAGCTTGAGCTGAGCTTAGGTAGGCTCGGCTCGGTTAAAGCTCGGCTCGGTTTGTATATGTGATTATACATTCATATTCTTATATCTTATATTAAGTCTTAATATTAAACACACTTGTTAACATATTATATTACATATAATAACAGTTATCAACTATAATGTTAATACATTTGTATTAATCTAAGCTTTTTCAAGACGTTGATTTTTTATAAGCCGAACTTTTTGCGAGCCGAGCTTTTACGAGCCTGAGCTTTGCTAGAGATTTACGAGCCTGAGCTGAGCTGGGCAAAGCTTGGCTCGTTTACAGCCCTACCAAAACCTTCGTTCAAACATGTAATCTTGGCTGATAATTTGTTTTCCTAGGCCCCAACTAGTTGGGAAAATGCATTATATGTTGATTTATATTACCTCTCTTGATAACTGACGAGTTATGCTGCTGACTGCATGTTTCATTTCAAAATTTTCAAGTTCATGTTCTCCCTGCTCTCCTATAGCAAGAGGTTTATCTAATTTTTCTGATAAGAGGCTCAGAGATTTTACCGACCTTTCATTTCTAGTGTCATCTGATATGCCCATTCTTTTATTTGGTTAATCCGATATGCTCATTAAACACCAAAACCTCCTTGAAGCTTTTGGGAGACCCCACGTGACTTTGATTTTCAGTACCTCCCTTCATGCGATCTTCTATCTCCAACTTCAATAGCTTCTTCCTTTCTGCATCAAGACATTTCCCAGCTTGAACTATCTTGTCATTACTACCAAATCAAGTTTTCTGCAGGAATGATTTCATGGATGTATAGAATTCATTCCTTCTGAGGTTCCATCTCTTCCCTCCAGTATAGTAAGTGCAGAGGTTCTTGCTGCTGTTGGGAACGCTATAACCTTGTTGAATATCTCTGTAAAATTTTATTTCATTTCAGCAATCATGATTCTTCCAATATTGTTGATTTTCCTTACCAAATTTCTTTCCTTGCTAATGCATTGTGCCTCGTCAATATTTCACAACCAAGAAACACCAGGACCATCGATGAAGATGGCTTCTCTATGTTCTCGCCCTCTTTTAATCAAAGTTAGCTCCTAACATGGAGAGATCAGGACCCACCACTAAATGGGACTGAGACAACTTTTGACTATCTGATTTGTGATCTTTTATTTGGAATTTTGATCCAAGTTGCTCAATCCAACTTTTGACTGTCTGAAATAATCTGATCTAGCTAATACTTACAATGGTTGTTGATCTCTTCAATGGGACCCGTCAGATGGTGGGTCCCAGTCCTTTTAAAAGGCAAGAAAACATATCAAAATATGCTGACCAAGAAAGCCCTTACTGGATTTTTATGCCTTGAATCTAACTAAAATGTTTGATAATCGTTTTTCATTCTATATGTAGGTACAAGTTATGAGGCAGGCACCAGAAACACATTTCATTTTTTTCTGCTAAGTATACACTGAAGTGGGTTAATAGCTTTGCATTGTATTTCAGGATGGGAAGACTCCTCTGGATATAAGCTTGTGTTATGGAAAAGATTTCAAGTCATATGATCTTGCAAAGCTATTGATGCTTGTACCGGCAAATTTAGGGATTTAATGGGCCAACTCCAATTATGAGACTGATGCAATGGTGTTAAGACTGTTTCCGCACCTTTGTTGTATCATCCCTGAATTGCTTTGCATTTCCAACAATCGCGGAGTCAGTTTCATTTCGAAGTCTCCGACAAGGAGCCATCAGCAGTTCTGGAACTCTTTATGATGCTTGAAGAACAGTATGGAGAGTGTAAATAGTGAAGCTAGAAGAGGAAAAGGATAATGTTGTATGGATTTTTGCTGCTGCTGTTGGGACAATCTATATATTCACATTGTTTATATGTTATAGCTGCAAGTCTATCAATGGATGATCAAATGATTTTGGCTAGATCATTTACCAAGTTGTTACTAGTTTCTACAAGTATGTGGTTTTTATTTGAGATTTGGAGCATGCATTTGATATGAAATATAGCTTTTAAATTTCCAAATTTAATTTGGTTTGTTATGTAATAACTCTTTTTTTTTTTCTTTAAATGAACTCTGGCTCTTTGGTAAATTGCAGAAAATTGCTGTTGTGGTTTTCAAATCATGTTTCTTCATATGTTATATTTTTTTATTTTGTAATAATCCTCATGTTATATTTTGTTTTTGATAATGGCTTAAAATTTAAAATAAAAACTTTGTATTGAACATGAATTTAAAACAGAAAGTTGCCTTCTTGATCAAGGAAAGACTAGAGAAGTTTGCTTTTTTTTTTTTTTTGTTATAAAGAAGTTTACATGTTGGATATAGTTATAGCATTAAAAAAAGGATAAATTACATTGACATCTCCTTAGGTTTGGCATAATGGCAGCAAGTACCCTTCAAACCTTGGCCATTACAACCAATACCCTTATTGGGCCAAACTAGAGTGTAACAGAAACTGGTCATTTGACTATAATACCCCTCTATCAATCTCTACGTAAACAAGGTATGTATGGGTATTTTTGTCTTTAAAATATGCTGCTATAAATAGAAAACAAATATTCGGTTACTTGATTGTTGCTAATGGAACAAGATATATAAGGGTATTTTCGTCCTAAAAATATGCTGCAATAAGTAAAAACCAAATATTCTATTACTTTATTGACTGTGGTTAATGAAAGGGGTATGTTGTAACATACTTTCAAACTATAGAGGAGGTGTGTTTGTGACGGCTAAAGTTTAAAGGGTAGTTGTTGCCATTAAGTCAAACTCAAGGGGTGTGAATGCAATTTACCCTTAAATAAATTATTTAATAAACTATTTAGGTGATTGGGCTATGGAGTGGGTTTAAAGATGAGCTCGGATCTAGTCCAAGTCCGAAAAAGTTAGGCCCCGTCGGTCTAAATAGGTCATGCGTTGGTCCAGGGCCAGGCATGCTTAAAGACACGTGGTAATATTTATTACATTAGGCCCTTTGTTGGTTATATTGATAGGAATATTGTCTACCTGGATTAGCCACGTGGCTAAAAATAAACATAAAAAATAAAGGATTCACACCAGTACCCGCCAAAACTCGAAACCCTCAAGCGTTCACTCTTTCATGATGGAGTGGAGAGCAGAGTGCACCTCCCCGTCGACTCGATCGTTTCAGCTCCCTATTGAGTGTTGAATTGGTAAGTTCAGATGTTTTAAGAGCATTGCGATTTATATTTGTTTCGCCATTACAGATTCATCCATCACAATCTTTCGTTTCTGCAAGTTAGGGTTTCCATTTAGATTAGATGTCCGTCGCTTCAAAACCCTAATAAAACCCTAACCAGTTCAACCTTGAAATTTTGGAAGCATGAGAGTAAGCTTAATACGGATTCATTCTTCCAGAATGTTAGAGAAACTGGAGAGGAAGCTACCATCTGATGAACTGCTTCTTCAACGTATCTTCCTCTTCTTCATCTTCTGCGGTTGTAGTTTCAACGCCTAGTGATTTCATCATGAGGAGTTCTTTGTATGGTTTTTGTAGTTCTTCATGGAGGAGAGGGTTAGGGCATGCTTCGTTTAAATTCGATTTCGCATTGACGAGGTTTCCTGTTCAGTGTTTATCTACTACTCGACGCAGCAGTCGTGCATCTCGGAAATCGAAGTTAGATCCTCCTGGACTGTCGATGGAGAAAGAAAAGGATGCTTTCTATGTGGTCCGGAAAGGGGATGTTGTTGGTGTTTACAAGAGCTTGAGTGATTGCCAGGCTCAAGTTGGATCCTCCGTAATTCCTTTTCTCACAACCTATAAGCTAATTTCACATTTTAATTCCTTTTCCTTTTCAGTTTCTTGTTACGGTGCTTACTGTTTGGTAACTTTGGTTATGGTTTTCGTTTTCACTTCTTATTTACAAATGTAACAATACAAAGGCACAAAGTCATAACTCATAAGCAATCATATTTGTACGTTCTTCCGATATTAAGCACTCTAGTTCTAGTGTATGGGTCTCTCTCCATCCTTTTTGTTTCTTCTTACTTTATGTTCTACCCATATTTTAAATTTACAGGAACCTTGAAACCTATGCTACATGATCATCCCATCCCTTCTAGGGCTGGCAATGGGGCAGATTAGACGGGTAACTGGATCACCCCGCCCCTAATGGAATGGTTTGGTAAGGTCTATATAGGCTTTGGGTTTAGTCCTGTCCAACCCTAGCTCGCCTTGTTGCCATTCAAGTATATGTTGAACATATATATTTTAGGGAAAATTACCTATATATATATATATCCTACTTTAGAAAAGAATTTACCAAAACATCCTGTCTAACTTTTAAATAGCTTTTCAAAGGCACCTTTATAACAATATTTACCAAATGGTCTTGCCTTCTTTTTCTCTTTTCTTTAATTCTGAAACTACCTTAAATTGTCTTTTCTTATCATTATTTGACTTGACCTCATAATAGAGGGACTTGGTACATGTGGCAAATTCAGGTACACAAGTTTACAATGGGTGTACTTGTACCTCACTGTAGACGGACTTGTACCTCACCATAGAAACTTGTACCTGACAATAAAGATGGTATATTGGCCATTTTAACCTCTTTTATGTCTTGTCATGTGACAAAACATGACAGAGGTCCATTTGGTTATTTTAAAGTTAGGACTTTTTTGATAGATTATTTTCTAAAGGAGGGGGGTTATAGGTAGTTCTCCCTATATTTTGTATAACTATATGCTAAGAAAATTATATATTATGTTTGAAAATTTGTCCTTTATTTATAATAAATGTTAAACGTTGGATCTCCCCCAATCCGATCAGGTTAGGAGCAGGTTTGGTATAGGATGGACTGCTTTAGTTTCAGGTTAGGGTTTGCCAAGACTTACCCATTGCCATCCCTAGTTGCTTCTACCCTTCTTTCTCAGCTTCCTTGTACTTATTCCCCAAACCTGACCAATTCAGTACCAACTTGCATCAATTTTGGTTTTGATCTGCTCTCCTACATCTATTACATCAGTTTCTGATGGTAAATGCTGGCATACTTCTGCTATCTTTACACACTTTTTTGTTGTTTGCCTCTTGCTTTGGACTAATCCTCAGAAGCCATTCTAAAAGATTCTAGGATTTGTGTAGGTCGTCAACGTCAACTATTACTTTGGATCAATTGGCAAATAATCTTCTACTTCATCTTTGTAGGTATGCGATCCTCCTGTCAGTGTGTACAAAGGGTATTCTTTGCCCAAGGATGCTGAGGAATACCTTGTCTCTCGTGGGTTTAAGAATTCTATTTATTCCATCAATGCTGCAGATTTGAAAGTGGATCTTTTTGGCGAACTTGTGCCTTGTCCTTTTCAGGTGAGATCCTCAAGCACATTATTTCTTTTAGTATTTTTATCAGAGAATTTTTTTATCAGCGTTGATATAATACACTTTTTCGTTTTTACAAATAAACTTATTGTGCCGATTACATTGAACAAAGTAAAAGAAATGATTCTGATATAGAACATTATCTTTAGAAGAGACTGTGTGAAGAATTCATATTTGGATTTTTCAACTTCGAAGCTTCCCTCAGTCACATGGGTTGGTCAGGAAACTGTATGCTTGTTGAATGTGGATATTGACTTGCCTGTTATGGCATTCATTCAGATTGTCTTGAGCATATTATTTGTGATATCATATATTTACTAACTATTAGGAATTCAGTTTCTTTTTGGAAAGCATCTGTGATGTATATTCTATCTTGATTTTGGGTTTCATGATTTTTTATTCATTCTTTTGCGGCTTGGGATAAGACCATTGCTGTACCCGAGAGTAGTCTTGTTGCATTCTACTGGTTTAGTTTTGAAGTCTTAGTTGATTATAGAGGGCTCTGTCAAAAGAAGATTAAGTGTGAATTCTTGAAGAAAAGCATGAAGAGAACTGTCAAACTGCTTAATAGGCATGCTTTCTAGCTGGAGTGGGTCAAATATAAATTATATAGTGTTTTCCAGTGACACCTACCTTTGTCTAATGTCTTGGTTTGTTTTATTAGAAGTTTATGATTATGATTTGAGTTATAGTTTTACCTTTCAACTGGAGCAAAATGAGAACGTGTGAGAGGGGTGCGTATTAAAGGATCTATAGGGAATAGAGGAAGTACAAAGTATAGCCAATAAATGTTCACATGCTCTTTTCATTTGCATATTTATGAAACAGCATCAGTATTCTAATATCATATGTACAGTACAAAGGCGTAGCTCTAGTCTTAGCATCAAAAGATGTGTGATAGTAGCTTTATGACTTGTTGGATATTTATGTGCCACCACCACCTCACTCCCTCCCAGCTGTGTATCATTCTTGCGCTATTATTATCAAATGGTTCAATCATATTGGTAATATGAAAGAGCTTTTTTTTAATCTTTCATTTAATTTAATTTTTCGATTTTTCTGATTTATTGTTTTTTTCTGTTTTTCAACTAATGTCAAGTTTGCCTTTTCCAACACTGTTAGCTGTATTGAGAAAGTAGATTTGTACTTCTTATTCTGTCATTATGTCATGCATTCAAGATCTAGTTACTTCAATGGTGGCATAGTTTATGAAAGTGCACATCATTGTCATTTATATACATCAATGGTTTTCTCTCATATCTGAAAGAATCGATTTATCACTTATTCTTTCAGCAACCAGCTTCTTCTGAAGGTAAAACATCCGACAAGGGTTCTTCACAAAAAACATCACAGGAGTTGGGATTAGACAGCAATGCGGTACGTTGTCTCATCACTTGACAGAAATCATTGTTGGAGAACATCGTAAACATGACTGGATTCTGTTTGCATTAAAGAGAACTTATAAAATATGTTAATGCCATTCACTTTTCTAACCAAATTTCATTCCCATCTCCCACTTCCTCTTTCTTTCTGGTTGTTGCAAATCAGGGGATTATTACTGCACAAGGACAAAATGATATTTTTTTGTTTGCTCCTTCAATATTAAAGGGAATTTGCATCCCAAGTTTCCATAATTGGGAGAGCAAAGGTGTATATGTGGATAATATGTTTTAATCAAAGCCTTGCGATAGATAAACTGATTAATGAGATTTGATAACCTGAACCCGCTAAAATACCCGGCAAGTTTGAACGGGTTGGTGGGTCGGTTCAGATTTTTTCATCTCTACCGGTGGTGCTCTGGTGGTTATATCGTCGTTAGGCTTGGTTGTGGTGGTGGTTCCACTGTTAGAAGTGGTGGCGGTTATGTTGTCACAAAAAATAGTGGTGCTAGGGACGACAATTTGGTGGTGCTGTCATTGTTGGAAGTGATGTTCATTTCGTCAATGCCAAAGTGGTGCCATCACCAATGGTGGTGGTTGTGATGCCACCGCTAGAAGTATTGGTGGTAACGGTAATTCTATGGTGGTAGTACGTTTGTTATATGTGATATTCATGTTATAAGTGATGGTACACCACCAAAGGTGGTGGTGGTGTAACCACCAGAGTTGGTAGTGGTAGTGGTGGTCACCACTGTTGGTAGTGATGATGGTAACAATAATTTGGTAGTGATACTATTGTTAAAGGTGATGAATATGTTGTAAGTGGCGGTGCCACCATTAAAGGTGGTAGTGGTGCAACCTGGTGGTGATGTCACTAGAGGTGGTTACACACGTTGGTGATGAGACTTTGATAAAACAAGATGAAAAGAAAGAACTTCAGTGGTGTTGACTCCACTCAATCTTGATTTTTCGGAAAATGACATGCGGAATTTTGAAAGTAATGTCATTTTTCAGTTAACTCATTTTTGGAAAATTAAATACATTTGGATATAGTTTTATATTGAAACAAACACACGGAAAATACATTTTTGGCTAAAAATGTTTTCCATGTCCTATTTTATATTGAAACAAACGAATCCCATGACTCGATTATGTCTTGAATTTGATTGCCTTTGATTATTAAATGATAATGGGTGAGCCATTTTGTTGATATTCAATGTATGTATGGGTTTCAATGAACGAGAGGAAGTGTGTGCTAGAATGACAGGAGGGACACTCAATTTGTTTTTTGTTGGTCTGCAAATGTTTTTGCAATTTTAGACTCATATTAGTAGTTTTGGTACCAAGATGGCTGAAACCTGTCGGAAACTTACTGAAACATTGGAATTTTTACATTTGAGCTGCTCTGGATTTCGTTTTGAATGCTAGCTACTGTTCTCTGTATTCCCACTTGATCATGGATCCATTGAGTAAACCACAAGAGATCTTGTTGGATTTGTTAATAGGACCTCGCTGTATTATGGCTGTGTAAGAATCAAACAGCAGTTGAACATCATCCGCATGACTTAACATTGTGAGAGCTAGCTTCCCCAAGTTGTTCCTCATTTCCCTCTTTGTAAAGGTAGCTTCTGTGTTCTAAATCATTGTCAGCTTTGATTCCAACCTTTACCTTCTGTGTTCTAAACGATATGTCAGCTTCGTTTCCAACTGATTGTGTTTGTCCAGCCAATTTGTTTCATATTTAACGACTTCTGGGTAGCACTTCTTCAAAAAACATAGCATAAGGGCACTGGCACAATGCTCCCATGTCCAGTGAAAATTTCTCTAATGACCATGTGATATGTTCTCCGACCACTTTAAAATAGCTGCAAACATTTGTCTAACATATAAGTTTTAGTGGCTCCTGTACCATGACAACCCATCATAACTGGGTTACAGAGGGAATGCCCATTGGATGTTTTAATAATTGTTACTGGGATGTTTGTGGACAATGTGCCCATTGTTGTCTGTCGTAGATGCTTGCTTTTTTTCTGTGTTGCATGGACACCTCCAATAAGTGAAATATCTCTATCAGGCATGTTTCAGACTCCAATGCTCACCAGATTCTGGTATGCCACTCTTAGGCTCTCTTTATTATTATTATTATTATTATTATTATTATAGTATCATGAATTAACATTTAACACAACTGTATTTGATATGGAAGAGCGTAAAAACCATATACATATATGAGGAAATTCATATTGCTAATCCAACATACCAATGAATTTGATTATGTTCTCTAACATTATTTAGATAACCTGTTGTGCCAATGAATCAGAATTTCTCAAATCCAACATTCTGTATCTATGTTAGATTCTGATACTTGTACCTATAGCAATGCAACATAAGGGAGTTTTTATTTTTAATTTCCTTGCCTCAAATATTCTAGTCATTGTTATTCTGACTTGTGTCTATTTGTTTGTTTTTGACTTGACAAGCCATTTAGAGCAATTTTTCACAGAGTTTAGTCTAGTCATATATATATATGTATATATGTATATATATAGTATATATATGTACGTTAAATCCATGATTTATCTCCTTGCTACAGATTTGCAACAATCAGGATCTAATTGTCTGTGAGCTAAATGTTGAGAGCTACCTACTAGTGCAGTGAAACCCATTCTGTTAATAACGAATTGGATTTAGACTCCAAGAATCCTAAAAGGTGGGCCTTCTGTAGTTGATTTTTACTAGTCATTCCTTGTTTAATTATAGAGCTTATTTGGGAGAACAAGTAGTATAAGGTGTGGAAAACAGGTCTCACTTCAACCTGTGAAAGTAACCTTTAGTATTCCTGTATGGTTTGTTAGTTATTCTACTTTCACTGTTCAACCTTTATAAAGTTGTATTGGTTATTCTAGTCTCTTTAATTGATTCAGATGTCACAGAGAGTCCTGTTAAATACAAATGTAATCTTTCAATCCATTGATGCATGTCCTTAAATTTTTGGGTTATTTGATGTTGATATCTCGTGTCTGTTTATTAATCTTAAAAGCTTGTTCAATATTGCGATCTTTATATGCTGTCATAATATTTGGAACAACAATAAACATATTTCATTATATTTTCACAGTTCTGTATTCTTGAGTTTGATGGTGCTTCAAAAGGAAATCCTGGACAAGCTGGTGCAGGAGCTGTTTTGCGAGCTGAAGATGGAAAGCTGGTATCAGTAATTGAGCACATGTCATGATTTTTTTCTGAAAATAATATAAACTCTATCCATTAGGTAAAACTTCAGCCTTCTAACCATACTTTCTGTAAAGATCTATCGCTTGCGTGAAGGTTTGGGCATTGCAACCTGTAATGTTGCTGAATATCGAGCTATGATTTTAGGAATGAGATATGCTCTAAAGAAAGGATTTAAACAAATTCGTGTTCAAGGCGACTCTAAACTTGTTTGTATGCAGGTATGTTGTTTGTTTTCCTTGCTGCTTCTGTTTATCTATTTTTATTTGTTTCCTATACTAAAGGAATATTTGATCTGCATCTATTTACTTATGAGTCTTGTGAATGCCGGGATAGAGTTGCATCCTCCATAATACAGAATCTTGGTACTCTAAATGTTCTTTTTTTTTTCTTTGGAAGGATGTCTGATCGTAATGGTTCTATAACGTGATATTTGATGACTAAACCTTGTGCAATAGCTTTTATGATTGAGAAACATCCATCGTTTCTTACATTAGTATATTTTCAAATCTTTTTTTTTTAAACAATGTTTCTCTTTTCTGAAGATGGAATTTTCCTTATGCTGCATTTGGATAGCCGAATTTGCTGGAGTGTGCAGGAAAGTCCAACTTTCGTGTGAAACAAAGCGTTTAGATAGCAGGGTTATGTGGGAAAGTGTGTGAGCCATGAAAAACATATTCCAATTTGTTCCCACATCCCCCAAAAAGGCAGGCAACAAATTCTGACCATGAACACAGGGAAATGTGGGCATATGCATCAGTCTCCTTTATTGTCTCTTATTTTATGCTGAAAGTACCCCTGTAACTCTTTTATTTTATCAAAAATACCCTTGCATCTATTTTTTTTTACCCAAAACACCCCTACATCATTAACTTCCCTACATATTCTTGCAACATCCAAACACATTCAACTCACTTTTCTCGGATTTCCTTTACATCACTTTTCCTGCGTATCACTATCCCAACTTACTTTCCATCATACTCGCTATCCTTCAGAGCCTTATGGAAACTAGCTTTACCATTGCGCTCTGTCATACTGGATTATTATCACAAAATTCTGTTGGGACCCTTTGTGTCTTTTTCTTTTTCCCGCCCATTTTCCCCTTGTTTTCACATATTTATTGATGAACGAACAGCCACAAAGGATCATACTGCATTTCAGAAAAATTCACATAATACTCCCTAGTCCCACCATCTTCTCTTATTACTTTAATACAAACATAGAAACTAAGGTTTCTTTCATTCATAATAACTGTTTCTTTTTGCATCTCTAGAGGAGTAATGATAGCTACCAAGGTTTACGATGTCGATGTCACCAGGTGACTTCGGCCACATGGTGAAAACAAGTGGAAATGTGGGGAAACCATGGGTTTTTGATGGATTTTTGGCCCCAAACTTTAAACATGTCTAATTAAGGCCTAAATGCATCCAAATGAAAAAAAAATGCAAAAAAAAAAAAAAGCCTACACATTAAAAGTCATTACTTGAGGGGGGGTCAACTTACACGCTGTCGGGTCTGTAAGCTATAAAAAAAGATGCTACATCTAATTAAGCTACAGTAAAAGTGAATATAAGTAAATTAAAAGTTATATAAAACTAGAAAGCAAGTGCCATATCTATGAGGGAGAAAAGAGAAATATGGGGGAAATGATGGGAAAATCTGAGGAAATGTGGGATTTTTTATGGGTGTTCTTCTAAAGTTTTAAAGAACCCTAAGTAGTGTCTAAATACATCAACAAATGCAAAAATAGATGTCTTAACAATTTTTTTTTAATTTTTTAAAAAAAATTCAAGGAGCTGAAAATTTCCCCCATGTCTCCGATGTCACTCATGTCGCCGCAAAGCGATTTAGACCCAAGGTTTCGTGTCGCCCCCTTCGAAAATGACGACGTTGTAAACACTGATAGCTACTATTGGATTGCTTCAAGATGTTGACTTACTTTTTGATTATTTTTCTCCTTCATTGACTTGTTCATTTATATCTATATTGAAATATGAAAATGTATGTTGGTATATTTGAATTGTAATGCTTTTTCCAAGTTGTCTTAGATTTGAAATTTGATCTTTCTTAGTGAGGTTTAGGAGTGTAATTCTGCAACTTGATGAAATCAACCTGAAATATGGCATGAGGCGGATTATATCTTGAAATGTGATGAACTACGATCTGAAATTTGTTCAGACCCTACTTAGCTGATCCATATCTGTAGCAGAATCTAGCTTGGTCATGCCTGGGAATTCAACACCCGATGGGTAAAACACGAACTGGATTTTGATACTTAAAGGTTACACATTATTTCATGCTATATAGCAGGGTCCTTCTGGTTCCCACCCAGTTTTGGCTGGCAGAATCTGATGCACATGCAGCATGTCCATTCCAAATCAATTTTAGGGATGATTCTGTTCTACAATCCAAAGACCTCAAAATGGATGTGGATAAAAAAGGTTGCTTCTGACGACTACATTCCATGCTCTAAGTTTCTTTTACTGGATGTCGCTATCTGTTGCAATATTAAGGCTATTGTTTCTAGCATATTTTCACTGTAAAAAAGGAATCTCTTTCTTCTACTTGAATATTTAAGTGGGATCACAACAACAATTTTAATTTTGTTTACTGTTCAATGGCCAAACTCCTAGTTCCCAATTTGTATAGCCTTGAATAAATAGATATAGTTATGCTACTCAGCATATATGGTCAGTAAATGTTGGTTTTGAAGCTGATCATTACCTCCTGTTGTTAGTTGTCATTATTGTTTTTTATTCTTGTTTACAACTGTTATTGTTATTATTATTATTATTATTAATTTTTGTGCATGTGATACTTTATGGAACAGATTCAGGGTTTGTGGAAAACCAAGAACCAGAACATGTCCGACTTGTGTGATGTGGCCAAGATGCTCAAGGATAAGTTTCAGTCTTTCGAGATCAATCATGTTTTAAGGGTATGTATAACTATTTTTTTTTCCTTTCAAGCTCTTTATTATCGGGTACAAATTCGTGTATATTCATTCTGTGTAGATTTCTTATTCTGTATTATCCACTGAAAGTAATTTAATTTTGTTTTATGATGTTTTTTTTTCCATGTTTTGACTAGGTTTCTAAGTTTGTACAGGGCATTTGACCTGCTGAAATTGGCATGCTATTAAAATTAAAGAAAAGTTTGCTCAAGTCATCTGAGGATTTAAAAATAGGTCAACCTTGTAATGCAAACAGTCTTCTCTTTTGTCCTATAGAATGTAACTGTTATTGTAAATCTATTCACCTCTGTTAAAAGATTACAATATGATCTACTGGAAGTCTGGAATGGCTATGAAAATTGGAAAAGGCAATATGCTAAATTAGATTACATTAAATGACTATTGTTTCCTGTAGTCCATTGATATGTTTATCTACAGGAATTAAATTGACTTGAATGATTTTATTATAAGGTATTTGATGCTGATTGTTATCATAGAGATACCAAGTGAAACATTATTATCATCATCATAATGATTGTTATGCAACAGCAACAATTCAATAAACAACAACAGTTGGCTTATCCCAACTAGTTGGGGATTGTTATTGTTATTTTTATTACAATTTTTTTTTATGAGAACAGATTATATTAATAGCTGAAGTAAAAGCAGTACAACAAAAGAAAAATTTCCCAGCGCGCAAGATGAGCACCTGGACAAAAACAAGAAAACATCAAAAAACAGACACAAACTGGTATCAATTCCCAAAATTGTGGATGAATATTTTACATATCTGTAAAGGAGTACACTGTTATGGGTTTTTATTGCTTTTGCAAAGCAGCTTGGAAGCATCAAGAAATAATTATCATTCCTGACATTTTTGGTCATGCATTCATGCGCCACCTACTCGTGGAGAAAAATATATGTTAACATGTTTCTAGAACTTATATTTTCATGAACCAACTTAGGTACTGGATTTCTTGTTTTATTGCTGTATTGATGTTCTTTACTCTTCATGTTATACCATATACCAGAACTTTTTCTTTTATGTCGTGGCGAACCAGATAGCACTGGACTAGGTTCTCTATGGCTCCTGAAAGAGAAGAACTGGATTATAAATATGCTTCAGTATTTTCCTACTAAAATACCTTAATATATCTGTGCAACCCAAATATGTCTTTGTTCGAGGCCTGATTAATTGGTACCTAACGTTTTGAAGTGAACATTTCAAATCAGTGGATATGCAGTTGACAGTTTAATATACGAGCAATGTATCCAGGAAGCTTTAGACATTGGTTGCCTCCATTTTTATGAATAATACTATCTGGGCTTACAGGATCCACGGTGCTGGAACTCACGAGTGTATTAATATTGCTAGCTTGCTTTGTTGGATTTAAATGCTTTCTTTCGTCTTTCCAACATTTGTTCTTTGGTAAACATTATGTTTTAGCTTGCACTTTTTAACTGTTACAAGCACACCTATCAACAACATAAACTGAAAGGCAACCTATGGGTGTGATGATTTCGGTTTGAGTGGTTCATGTTCTACTTGTTGATGGCTTAATTCTCTCTATGCACCTTTTGTTATTATCCTATATCAACTCTTTTACCATGTTCTGAGAGAACTTCTTGCGCCACTTTTGAAGGACTTCAACTCTGATGCTGATTTGCAGTCTAACTTGGCTGCTGAGCTTGCGGGTGAGGCCTTTGATCCGGCATTTAAGTATTCTATTTTCAAGATTTATTCAATTTATTCAACGATGGTTTAGGGGATCTTGGTACTTCTGCAGATGGTCAAGTTCAAGAGGAATGCGAGTGGTTGTAGCATCAATCCTTCGAGCGGGTGGATACCATACCATGTTGTCAAAATAGAAGCAGGGCATAATTATGCACTATCAAGTGTTCCCAGAGTGTTTGGTTTTGCAGGTGACATGCATAGAATTACCGGACTTGTAGCGCTCATACCTGATTAATCGGAAGAGTGGTGTGAAATCACAGGTAATTATGTCACCGGTGTGTCCATTATTTGTAACATCGACTTCCAAGCTCTGTGAATGATGATTCTGTTCACTGGAAAAATATTTTGGAGGCACTTCCCTAATTGGAACCAGGTCAAGGTTTTGGGCCATTTATTTAGCTGAAAAGAAAATTGGGGAAAGATGTGAGTTTTTGTTTTGCTATTTATTGCATTTGTATTAGTACATAATGAACTATTCTTCTCCCTATAATTATAAGCTGAGATGCTCTCTTACTGTATTCGTTTGTATGTGTTAGTTTTTCATTGATTCCCTAATTTATATCTTGAATTATGTTCATTGTTGATAGTCATGGTAACAATTAGATGCATTAACCGGCTTTCAAATCTTGACGGCTTTTTTATTATAGAATCATTCGGTCGGTTTGGTTCAGTTCAGTGGCCAAACCAAAATATAGTGAATTAAACCGATAACTGAACCAAACCAAAATATAAACTGAAAACCGAACCAAATTATAGTGACCTAAACTGCAAACCAAGTCGAATTGAAATAGATTTGATTTTTTTGGTTTGGTTTGATAAAATTAATGTTATTTCATCTACTTTTTTTTATTTCGTGGGGATAGGGTTAAACCCCTGATACCTTGTATCAGATAGCCGGGGACTCAAACTTGAGACTTTCAGTTCTTTTCGTTGGAGTAACTGTTGAGCTCACCCATGTGAGTTACTATTTTATGTACTAAATACACGTGCATATACATTTATATATACATGTATATTAGTCTAGTTTGATTTAATTTTGTTAGGTTTAATTGAAGCCTAAACCAAAAATTGAACCAAATTAATTCGATTTTCATTTTTCAAACCAAAATCAAACTGAATGAAACAAAAAAAAAAAAAAAACAAAAAACCAAATCGACTTTTTTTTGGTTTAAACCGAACCACTTGATACCCCTACTTACACCTGTTTATCTGTAATTTCACATGATCGCACTTTACATCCATGTTTTAAGTTTTTGACTCACTACTGATTTTGCCAAGTGGCAAAAGCATCTCCTTATTCTCCAATGCCTAATTTATTGGATGAGTAATGTCCTCGTGGATTATCCATCGGATCCAGATTTCTCAAGGTGAATTCCACGTGGCAAAACAACCCTTGTTTCACGAGGAAATTAAACGTCGTGAGACAGACAAGTTAAGTCCGTTGGCCTTATTTACTCGGCTCCGCATCCTCTACAGCTTAAGACTTGCAGCAATCCATACAGTACCATTGGATTGCTGCCACGTGGATTTAACCGTAAACGCTAAAACGTTACGATAAAACGTTAAACTAACGGTTTTTTTTTTTTTTTAATTTATGAAATTTAATACACACGCCTCGACCATCTT
>JAUPMG010000017.1:11780628-11791372 GCA_031762675.1 Pachysandra terminalis | reverse complement strand
ATCATTAATCAAAAATCACAGCAAAAGAATTAAAATAAAACAGGGAAAGGATTTAAGACTTCTCTGTCTGAATGCAATAGAACCAAAGTTTGGGTTCTTTGAAGATTGCTTTGGTGGAATGTTGTGAATACCTTGAATGACTGAAGATGGGTGTTGCTGCTACTAAAAATATTGTTGCATGAACAGAGAAAAGCATACTATTGCAGATGATTAGAAGCTTGGAGAGTAAGAAGAATGTTGTATATTTCCGTATCTGCAAAGGAGAGGGTTTAAGATTTATATAGAAAAGAGGGAAATCTTCAAATTAGGACTGAAATAATTTCTTAGGCTTGATCGAAGGGTAGGTGTTGTTAAGATTGATCTTTCTTCCATTTTTGTTCAGAAAAATAGAACGTTAGAAGCTTGTCAATGGTGGCAAAATTTGTAGGTTTGTCTTGGGGTAGACTTATGCAAAGTTTTTTGGGCCAATTTAGGGGGCTGCATGGTTGGCAAGATTCTAGGGTTTGCAGAAAAAAAATGAAAAAAAAAAAAGAAGAAAAAAGGAAAGGGGAAAAAGGGGTTTTCATTGGGGGGAGAGAGAGAGAGAGAGAGAGAACGGCACGTGGGTGGTGTGGTCCCCACTACCCTTTTCTCTCTTTATTTTAATTTTTTTAAAATTTTAAAACAGTAAAAAAATAGTATTTACAATTGCCCCACTTTGTCGTTTGTTGTGTACAACAGGCGACAAAGAAGTAAAAATATGAAAACTTTTAAAAACAAAATATTTAAATTAAAGAGGGAAAGGGGCAGTGGGGACCACACCACCCATCTCTCTCCCTCTCTCTCTCTCTCTCTCCCCTCAACGAAAACCCCCCTTTTCCCCTTTCCTTTTTTTCATTTTCTTCTTCTTCTTTCCATTTTTTCTTTCTGCAAACCCTAAACCCTTGCCAACCATGCAGCCCCCTAAATCTGCCCCAAAACCTTCCTTAAACCTATCACAAAACAAGCCCACAAATTTTGCCACCATTAACAAGCCTTAAATCTGCCATCACACCCAAAATCCATTGATCAAAGCCTCTAATGTTCCATTTTTCTTAACAAAAATGCAAGAAAGATCAATCTTAACAACACCTACCTTTCAATCAAGCCCAAGAAAATATTTCAGTCCTAATTTGAAGAGTCCCTTCTTTTCTATATAAACTCTAACCCATCTCCTTTGCAGACATGGAAAAATACAGCATTCTTCTTACTCACCAAGCTTCTAATCTTCTGCAACAACTTTTTTTTCTCTTCATGCAACAATATTTTTAGTAGCAGCAACACCTATCTTCAACCATTCAAGATCTTCACTGCATTCCACTAAAGCAATCTTCAAAGAACCCAAACTTTGGTTCTATTGCATTCAGACAGAGAAGTCTTAATCCTTTCCCTGTTTTATTTTAATTCTTTTTGCTGTGATTTTTGATTAATGATATGAGGAATTAAGTGACTTATCAGGTTTATTTATATGCACTTCATTTGATCCATACTAATTTATATTTAGTTTAACTGCTATTAGTTTTTTCTTTACCTTGGCTGTAAGCATTCATCGAATTGATTTTATCCCACCCATTTTCCTTTCACTCTAATTTTGATTATAATTTAGTATGCATTTATGAATGTTAGAAATTTCCTGAATTTGTTTTCACCTGTTTGATATACATTCCTTTTCCACCCTGTTAATGTCCTAAAGTTATTCAAACTATTTTATTTTAATTTATGACATTCAATATTCTGATTTCTCTTTTTTCTCTTGCATAGTAAACAAATATAAATTTACTGATTATTTAGCCTCATCCAAACTAGTAGCTTTTTTACCTTATTCATATTATTTGTCTTAACTTTTCATTTTTTAAATTCTATCATTTGCTTGCACATTAAAAAAAAATGAATGAATCTATATTCCGGATCTGTTTGATTCTTATTATAGTTCTCTTCTTGCCTCAAATATTAATTTTAGGCAACATAAAAATAATTCTTATTATAAAATTCTGGCAATAATTTGATCATTGATATAATTTCAAACTTAAGCTCGTTTTCTCTCTTTGATTCAAAACATATTGTTTTATTGTGTGAATTGATTACTGATCTGCTCCTGATTTTTTTTTAACAAAGGCCAAATATCATATTACAGCCTATTGAAAAACATGTTTGCATGCTTCTATCCTTCATGTTTCTTTGATCTTGTAGCATACAAGTAGTGTAGTGTTTGAAATTAGTCCTAAGATTGCACCATGCTCATTCTTCATTTTTTTACAGCTTTCAAATTACTTTTAGACATTATCTTATTAAGATCCATACTCTGAATAATCAAATACTTGTTGATCTGTGTATACATTGCTCCATTATCCAGATATCATTCTTTTTCAGCCTTTAAGATCTGTTTATATACATCAAAAGTTTAGTTTTGGCTCGCTATGTTACACTTAGCTTCACTATGTCAAACTATATAACTTGCCAAATTTGCAGACCATTAGATCTTCAGATTTTAATACTTTCAGGTAGCCCTTTTACCAGAGCAACTTTGGCTGCTTCCATAGCATTATATTGTAAATTTGTAATGGGAAACCAAAAATTGCTCTGGTAATGGAGCTACCCAGAGAAAATATATTTGATAATTTCTTTTATTGGATTCCATATTCATTGCTCCATGATAGTAACAGGAAATGCTATGTTCTGTATCATTTCTTTTATACTTTACATATATATAAAGTTCTGTAGTATCTTAAAAAGTGATGGGGTGCATTTTGGTATTTGTGTGTCCTTCACTTTTTGTAATAAAGATAATACTGTGTGTGTATGTATGTACGCGCAGTACAGAGGAAAGCAGAGGCATTAAACAATGGTGCAATACAACTTCAAGAAGATTACTGTTGTCCACAAGGGTTGTGCTATTTCCCGCCTCCGCCAGTTCTACATGCGTAAGGTGAAGTACACCGAACAGAATTTTCATGAGAAGCTCTCTACCATCATCGATGAGTTCCCCAGGTTGGATGATCCACCCGTTCTACGGAGACCTCCTCCATATCCTATACAACAAGGATCACTACAAACTTGTCCTTGCCCAGATAAATACTGCAAGGAACCTCGTTGGTAAGATTGCAAAGGATTATGTGAAGCTTTTGAAGTACGGCGACTCACTCTATCGATGCAAGTGTCTGAAGGTTGCTGCTCTTGGACGAATGTGTACTGTGATAAAGCGAATTGGCCCTAGCTTGGCCTACCTAGAACAGATCAGACAGCATATGGCTAGGGTACCTTCAATCGACCTGAACTATCTTGATTTGTGGTTACCCGAATGTTGGCAAGAGCTTGTTTATTAGCAAGATTACCAGAGCTGATGTGGATGTCCAGCCATACGCTTTCACCTCTTTGTTGGTCATACAGATTATAAATACCTACTCTATCAAGTGATCGACACACCGGGGATTTCGGACTGTCCCTTTGAAGATCATAACATCATTGAGATGTGCAGTATCACAGCTCTGGCCCATCTAAGGGCTGCAGTTCTATTCTTTTGGACATTTCGAGATCGTGTGGATATAGCATTTCCCAACAAGCAGCTCTCTTCCACAGCATCAAATCCTTGTTTATGAACCAGCCACTGATAATAGTTTTGCAACAAAACTGACCTGCAACCGTTGGATGGATATCAGAGGAAGACATGAAATTGGTCATGGAGATGAAAGCTGAAAGCATTAAAGACTGTGATAGGTCAAGGTGGTGAGGCTAGTAATGATGATGGAGTGCTCTTGACTATGAGCGCTTTGACTGAGGAAGGTGTTATAGCTGTGAAGAATTTGTGAGAGGTTGCTGAATCAGCGTGTTGAAATGTAGATGAAGTTGAAAAAGATAAATGACTGCTTGAACCGGTTTCACGTTGTGGTTCCGAAGCCACATCACCAGAAGGAAAGGTCACCTTGTATTCCTCCTGCAGTTTTGGAAGCCAAAGGTAAAAAAGCAGTGGAAAAGGAGTAGCAGCAGCTTGAAGAGGATCTAGAGAATGAGAATGGTGGGGCAGGTGTTTACTCTGCCGATTTAAGGAAGCACTATATCTTAGCAGATGAAGAATGGAAGGAAGATGTAAAGCCGGAGATTATTGATGGGCATAACATCTATGATTTTGTTGATCCGGATATTCTACAAAGACTTGAGGAGTTGGAATGGGAAGAGGGGATTCAGCTCGAGCAGGAGGGAGATGATGATTTCGAGATGGATGGTAAAGAACTGAACCCAGAAGAACAAGGAGCATTAGTTGAGATCAGGAGAAAAAAGAGTTTGCTCATTCAACAGCATAGGATCAAGAAGAGTACTGCACAAAGCCGGCCCACTGTACCAAGGAAACTCGACAAGGGCAAGGAATTGACATCGGAGAGAATGGGGAGGCAGCTATCTGATCTGGTGCTGGATCCCACTTCAGCGATTAACCGGGCACGGGGCAGGTCTGTCTCTAGGAGGGGTAGGAAGAGGGAAAGATCTTTGGCCAGCGGGGATGATGATGGTGGTGGTAATGCAATGGACATGGATGTTGATCATGCAAACAAGAAGCTGCGGATGATGTTTCGATCTCGATCAAGATCAATGTCATGTCCACCTGGTGAAGTTCTTCCAGGAGTGGGCTTTATGGATTCTACACAAAAGGTCAAAGCTATAAAGCTTGGGAAGAAATCTGTCAAGAAGAGAAACAAGGATGCTCGGGAGAAGCAGATAAAGTCGTACGTACTCTGAAACCAAAGCATTTGTTCTCTGGGAAGCGTTCCATTGGGAAAGCCAGTAGACGCTGATATAATTAAGGTACTTCGAAACCATGCAGTTCTCTGCTTCCTGCTTTGTTATCCGTTTTTTTGAATTAAGTTATTGGAATTAGGTTGATTCTTTTTTTCGTTTGCGGAGATGCAGTATGTCCATGTTCTTTATGGGACTTCACCAAGGTGGGTGAGTGGGGTGTGTGTGTGTTTGTGTGGATGTACCAATACTGTGAAATGTATGGATTGTACTGGCTCTTGATAGCTTAAATCAAAAACTTTTGTTCCTCTCATTTTGCAGGTTGCAGATGAAGATCATGTAATCATGCTGAAAAGTTTTGGCCACTTTCTTTTTGTTTCATTCTGTAGAATTTTGGAAGAGATTTAGTATCACAAGTGTGGTAGATCATGTCGTTTTTGAACCTAGTTTCTTAATAAGCGTGGTTGGGGCTTGAGTAAATCCGAATGCAGAGCATGGTGTGAAGCTCGTTCACTTGATTGAATGATCTCTGATACTGTATATGTACAAGTTCTCTTTTGAATGTAGAGATGAATGCTGTAGTTAGTTAAGCCTGAGGATTTAGTTCTTTTGTTCTATTTGTTTTTTCCCATTTTTCCAATATTAGATCACATGGGAGGTAGGGAAGCTCCAACATCAGGTCACATGGTACCCTTTCTTCTCATCTTTTACTCTTCTCCTCTATGTTATGCTTATGTAATATGAGATGTAAATTCCTTTATGCTTATGCTTATGTAATATGTATCATGTAAGATCTCAAAAGAAAACTGTTGTACATCTCTCTAGTGAATACAAAAAAAAAACTGCGTAAAGATAATCCGTGGATTTAGACAATTTGCTGAACCAAATGTTTTTTTTTTTCTCTCTTTTATCTTGTTTATCAAAATCGATATAATATTGCTTGTATGACTGCTACATCGGTTTAAGCGAGTGTTATTTGTTTTTCTTCTCTCTTTTATCTTTTTTTTTTTTTATCAAAATCCGTATAATATTGCTTGTATGATTGTTACATCAGTTTAAGCGAGTGATTGAAGTGTTTCCAACACCCAAAGGATCTTAACCAATCCAAACAGGCAAGCCGGAATATGTCAAAATTGACATAAACCAAAATTGACATAAATCCCCAGAGCATCCGCTGGTTGTGTCAAGCAGCTCGGAGTAGGTCAAGCAGCTCAAATCCAACATTGATAATATAACATAGATTTTCCCACTAAAAGCTTGGAGACAGTAAAAAAGAAGCAAACTTCCATCCTTTAGAAATCTTCACTGGCCCTTATTATTATCAATTTCCCCGTCAATTTCTCAGTGAGGAATCTAATCCAATTACAAAATGCGTGCTGGAAGAGCTGTTACTCCATTTCAACATCAGTAACATTAGACACCAAGATGGAGGAGTTGCAGGATGATGATAGACCTGTTAAAGGAAGGTCTCTTATTAACTGCTCTCTGCACTGGTCCATTCATTCCAGTCCTTGTCGACATGCTTTTGAGCCCAGACGACTGCTGCACGTGCAGCTTGTGGCCCTCCGGGCAAGCCTTTTTCATTCAGTGTATCAGCCATGTCAATGAAAGGTAGGACCAAGAGTGTCCCTGGACCTCCATATTCGGTGTGCAAGAAAATATTGAAGATCTGTAGGAAACATGATCACATCTCAGCATGTAAATGGTCTCTATTCATCTATGCAAGAACAAAAGCAAAACTGTGATGTAATTGAATAATAAATCGGTTTTCAGTTTTCCATAAACCAAAGTTAGGCTTCCTAAGGCATTGGCTTTTCACATGATCTGAACACCACTGTACAATGAACAAATTTTAACTGTGAGGAAAAGGCAAAAGTCTCAATCATCCTGACATGGGTTAGAGTTTCAGATATGTAATTCGAAAACCTATGATTCACAAATGCAGCAAGATATTTAAAATGTAATGAAAACTTAAATTTATAGGATATATTGGATTGAATAATAGTATATTTACTGAATTGCTTGTATACATGTATAATGGTCTAATTAGCTGAATAATATGTTGTCCACGGAAATTTTTTAATAGGAAAACGCAAATTTCATATTCTATGTTAGACATTAATTCATAATCTAAAGATAAAGTAATATATAGGTGTCATATCAAAAAAAAAAATATCTGTCAGAGCCTAACACAAGTACATTATGTGGGAAATTTGGGAGGAAAAGAACAGAAGAATTTTTTAGGATAAGCAGAGCAGTACTCGTAGCGTTATTGAGTCCATTATGATGTTATTTGCTTCATGGGTGGGGTTAGATCAGAGTTCAAGGAGATTTTGTTCGATTCTATTCTTCGTGATTGGGACACAATTGCTCGGTCAGCTCCGTCTAAGTCTCTAAGAGGTGTCGGTATGTTGGATGGAGACATCCACCTAGTGGGATCATCAAGCTTAATTTTGATGGATCTTCCCTTGGCAATCCAGGCAGACCAGGGGATTGGGGGTGTCTTTACAGATGATAAGGGTCAGATTGTGCATGCTTTTTCAGGGCCTATAGGAGTGGGGGATTCGGTATGTCCAAAATTGTTGGCGTTATTAGTTGATCCAAGGGAGGCAAAGAAACTGGGTTTTGATATGTTAGAGGTTGAAGGGAATTCAGTACGGTGATATCATGGATGGCGCACTCTCATCACTGGCCATGAGGATTTTGGAGTTTGTTGAGGCAAGTGAGGCATGTGGTCGGGAGTATGACTATTTCATTAAATCATACTTGGCGGGCAGGGAATGCAGTGCCAGATAGTCTAGCGCGAGGAGAGGCGAGGAGGGAGGACTTGTTTGTTGGGATCCCTACAGAGGATATGCTACAAGGAGAGTTATGTGTTGTTTTAGTTTGTTGTAATTTAGCTGTAGGCTTTTTAGTATTTGCTTTGCTTATTGGCTGTCTGCTTCGGACAGCAATTGTACTTTACATCTTTATGTTATATAAATGCATCCAAGTTAATTATCAGAAGAAAAAAGACAATGCTGCCAATGGACAATGAATAATGTAAAGATTGTGCATTTAGAATCTGTAAATATTTGAACTCAAGAAGATTCTCGCAGATAGTCAAGTAGGTGCTTCTAAATATGTTTGCTCTTAAATGAATCCATCTCTTCAGTGAGCTTGAATTTATGAGGACAATTCGAAGCAATAGAGTATTCATGTCTCTCATGTCCATAGAAGAGCATTTTTTTTTTGATGATTTGCTATTGGTTAATGCGATTTTCAAATAATCACTAAGAGCGGTCTTTTTTGATGATATGCTATTGGTGAATGCAAGAGGATATTTTGCAATTACGACTGTATTCCAGCATATGCACCTACAGGGTTTGCTATAAGTGCTTTTTTATAGTAAAAATCTGTTGAGATTGAATCAAGCAATAAGGATAAACAATAACCAAAGATCAACAATGCACACAGATTTACGAGGTTCGGCCAAGCTTGCCTACGTCCTCGGGAGAGAAGAAGGTTTCACTAAATCACAGAGAGAATTAGGGTTACAACTTATCTCCTTAGGTATATATGGGACAAATCCCCAAAATACCCTTACCGAACCGCGGGGGCGAAGCCCCTCGCACCCCCCGTCCCAACCCCTTTGGTACTGTACCGGCCCACACAACGAGTTAACCTGACCCGGGAAGGTGGCCTCTCCCCATGGGGCCCCTTAGACCACCTACCCCTTGGATCGAGAGCCTAGTGAATATGAGCCACCCACTATCTCTAACAGCTTCATAGCAGAATGACAATCACTGCATACTCAAAGATTTTTTACCACCCGGATGGTTGTTCCAGGTTCTGTGCTAATGAAACCAAAGGCGACTGCCAACTTCTCACTGTGATGAACCAGTGATGTCTGCTTCACTTCTTCCTCTACAATATCCAGCAAAACTTGTTCTGTGTCAAGCTCATACCCTGCAAGCTTTAGTCTTCCTCCCATTTCATCCAACATCTCATAGATCGCACTCTTTCGATTATGCCTGATATCTCCAACAACAAATTCATGAACAACCCCATCCAATTCAATCGAACTGGTACCAGGTGGTTTTCTTATTCCTCTATCCCACATGATCTTTCTCACTATGAACTTCGTCCTATTTATCTGCAATTGCATACATATTTGACAACAACACATAGCTATCATGGTCATCCGGTGCCAGTTCAATAAGTTGTAGCCCAGCTTGCTCACCTATTTCAAGATTTCCATGGATTCGACAGGCACCTAACAAAGCCTTCCACATTACTGCATCAGGTTTCATCGGCATGTTCTTGATTACATTCCTTGCTTTCTCAAATAAACCAGCACGACCAAAGAGATCAACCATGCACCCGTAATGAGCAATGTCCGGTTCAATCCCATAAACACTGCTCATCTTCTTGAAATACCTAACGCCATCATCAACCAACCCTCCATGGCTGCAAGCATTCAAAACACATGGGAATGTTATTGCATTAGGCCAAACTCCCAAAGACTCCATACTCGAGAAGGTTTCAATAGCTTTTAGGCTTTGGCCATTTGCAGTAAGACCAGAGATCATTGCATTCCAAGTGTCCACGCTCTTCTTCCTCATCTCATTGAATGCCTGCATTGCGCCTTCTAAGCATCCACACTTGGCATACATGTTAATAAGATCCCAGATTCTCATCGAGTGTAATCCCTTTTCTTCGAATATACGCATGAATCCATCTTCCTTGAGCAACTGTACTCAAACAAGCAACCGCAGATAATACACTAATCAACGTCACTCTATTCAGCTCTTCTCCATCCTCCTGCATTCGTCGAAGCATCTCGATCGCCTCCTCGTAGTTACCCACTTGAATATAATAAGCAATCATCGTATTCCAAGACACTGCATCTCTATATGGCATTTTATCGAATAGTTGATGAAGTGATTCATTGTCTTTGTTATCAGCATACCCTTCAAGCATGCTGTTCCGTGTAACAATGTCCAGTTCAGTACAAGTATCAAAAAGCTTACGTGCATCTGCAATTGACCTAGATATAGCGTAAAGATGGATCAATTTATTCCGAACAAAGCCGCTATACGAGAACCCAAGCCTTACAATCTGGGAATGAAGCTGTTTCCCAATTGCTAGAGTGGGTAATTGAGTGCACGCCTTGAGTAGAAATGTGAATGTGAAGTGATCAGGTTTGATGGATCAGCGAACCATTTGGTCGTAGAGAAGAACGGTTTTCTTGGGGTTTGGATTCTTAAGATTTCCTCTAATGAGAGTGTTCCATAGGAAAGTGTTTGGTTCTTCGACGAAATTAAGGATCTTTTCGGCGTATTCAAGGTTTCCAGATTCGGAAATGGCGTAGAACTCGGCAAGACGGCTTGCAGAGTAAATATCGGATATTTGAGCAGATTTGATCATGAGAGAAGGGACTTGGTTGGCTTCTTGGAGGTGATTACAGAGGAGTAAGAGAGAAAGATTTACATTTGGAGTTGGTTTCTTCTTTTCTGTAAAGTTGGTTGTTATAGTAGGAAGCGTGTAAGAAGGTGGTGGGATTGTTGAAGACATAGGAAGAGATGATGGAAGAGGAAATATGACCATTAGGGGGCCGTGTGGAAATAAAGCATAGAAAGGTAACCCTTACGTTTTGTCGACTAACAATGTTGCCAATCAAGACGGACGAGTATTTTCTATGAACTTGGGCTGTGTGAACCATGTGTGAGCCTGCAGGAGATTGACATCTGGCTTTAGATGGGCCAGGGATTAAAACGAGCAGAAAATTGGATCAGGCTCGGTCTCGGTTTAAGCTCAGAAAAAATTTTCGGACTCAAGCTCGGCTTAGGCTCGCTAATTTTGTAAGGCTCAGGCTCGTCTCCAAAAGCTCAGCTTGGGAAAAGCTTGTGTTTATATGAGTCATTAATTTTGTATTTAAATCAAATATCAATAACTAAGTATTTGACTTAAACACGACTTATATTTACACAAGCCATTAATTTTATATTTAAATCAAATA
>JAUPMG010000017.1:11754479-11773951 GCA_031762675.1 Pachysandra terminalis | reverse complement strand
TTGAGATTAATCTATATATATATATATATATATATATATATATATATATATATTACTTAAAAAACAGTGTTTTACTTGTAATATATGTTGCATATACCTAGTTCACTCTTGGTGCACATGATATCTCAATAAACTATTAAATATTGTTATGAAGATGGGAGCAAGAACTAAACTAGCCACTGAAACACAACTCCTGACAAAGATAGAACTCAGCCATAAACAATGACAAAGCCACCTTACTAAGCATTTATAGAGCTCACCCCTGGCAAAATATCTTCTCCAGCTTTCTGTAAAAGACGCTCCATATCTTGAACCTGCAAGATGAGAATCAAGACCAGAAAATAAATAAATGTTCAATAACAAAAGGAATGTTATGAATTGCAAATCAAAGAAGTAAAATTCCATATAAAAGAACACCAATCAAACCTCGTGTCGTGGAATCCTTTCCTTGATATCATCAAAATATTTCAGTCCTAACCTCTGTGAATTTGTTAATGAATCGTCATTCTTCAGTTCTTCTAGAGTGCGGTGTCCTTTCTCATATAGTTTCAGAGCAGTGGCTGGACCAACACCCCAAACTTCCCCAAATAGAGTGATTGTCCGTACCTTCACAGTTGTGGCAAAGTCCTTCAATAGTAAGGCAATTTTGACAACATGTTTTATTTATTTAGGAACAACAAATTTTATTAAAAAAGAGAAAGAAAAAAAAAAAGAAAAGAAAAGAGGAAGACAAGAACATACAAATTATGGAGATAGCTTTTTACTAGAAATTGAAAATATAACTTCAAAACCCCAGATCATGATATCAAGAATCAGAGAGTCCAATTTTGTTGAACATAAAAGAAATTTAACATGACAGTTCAAACTACAAATTTCAGAATGAAAAGTGTAATCACGAAGTCAGAAAGGCAAAATCAAGAGAAACAAATTCATCATCTTTCAATGCATCTTCAGATGCTAAAAGAAAGCTGTTAGAGTTCTTACAGAGAAGTTCTATCATACCAAAAAGTCAATGAAATTTGCAAGGATGAGCCAAAAAAGACCATCAACTAAGTCCATACAATGAAGAAATTCTACTACCAGGAAAAGAGATACACTGGAAAAGTAAGTAAGCAGAACACCAGACTAACTGAAAAGACGATACAATTTATTGAATATGTTATTTAGAAAAGTAAAAATTAAGCTTTAAAAGAATGATGTAGCATGCCAGGGAAGTCAAGTTTTTAAGAGCAACCCTTCCGATACCTTTTCATCTGTTTCGAAGTGCTCCAACTTGGATAACTTCCCTGTTGTCACTATTTCATGAATCTGCAGGCAAACAATGCTGGCACCCTTAGTCTTTTCAAGGTGATTCAACAACAATAAAAAAATTAACTAACTTCTCAACAAGTCATTAATTGTTTAAAGACTTGCCAGTTCGTCAATGAAAAAAGCAAACGTTTGCAAGTAAACATGTTCACTTACATGATCTTGCATTGACTTTCCAATTGTTGGCAGGTGGTCAACCTGGTCTACACTTTCTATTTTGAAAGGCAGCTTTTCAATCACTGGAATAGCCTTATAGTAGCTAAATGACCTCCGATCATCACCTAGTGCTTTTTTAGAAAATATAACCAAAATAATCTCAGAATCCAAAGGCAGAATAAAATAATAATAATAATAATAATAATAACAAAAGAAATAAGTATATACAGATATATACAAACACACAAGAAGAAGTATAGCATCCTCTTAAGTCTTACCTCTATATATATTGATAAGCTTTCCAAATATTTCAGTGATGTTCCTGTTTAAATCAGGAGGACTATACGGCAGAGAAAGCTGCAAAGTGGTTACCTGGTTAACAAATAGGTAAGAGCATTCAGCTAAAGTTCAGTTGATTCACAAACTATGTTGAAAGGCACGTATAATCCTTGCACCCACAATGAGGCTCAAAGCATAAATCAAATGTTTATCAACTAATGCTACAAAAAATTTTAAAATTCCCCCCATCCTAGAAGACCCAAAGTATATTATTTTTCCTCTTTGTTAGGCTGGCGTAGGTGCGAGATCCAAAACAAAAAAAAATTCAGCCCAAAAGAAATATACAAGGTACCCTAAGTCTCAACTACTAATCCAGAACATCGATTATCGAACCTTACATCCTTATTTGGAGAATCAAGAGTGTTTGGATTGTTACTTGCTGGACTTGATATATAGTGGGTGGAGAATGAGTCTTTCGAACCTCTTGCAGTATTTGGTGTCTCGCTTCCAGCATCATTTCTGTTATTATCCTCACTTGCTTCACTTGCCACTTCTGAATTCCCAGGGGAGGATCTCATCTTTTTTCTACGCAATGGCCCATTACCATCAAAGTTACTGTCTTTGTCTGCTTCAGAACAGGTTGTATGTAAAGGTTTTTCCACTCCGCTCACCCTTTCTGACTCTTTGTTTAGATTGTATGAAGACTCAGACATCTTTTCCCCTAATTTCAAGCTGTCCTCCAGCCACTGGTAAAGGAGAACATTCTGCAACAAGCAGTGAGTATTAACCATCAAAACTTTGAAAGATATATTTGAGGAACAACTGAAACTCAAATAGTATGCATTTCCTAATGAAATAGGTTTCTTCAACTTCAAGTTCAATTTAAAACATAAAATCAGGACGACTCTCAGCTAACAGAAAAAAGCAAGAGGCGCATGAAGATGCAACAAAGAATACTGTATTACATAAGCAAAATTTCTTGGTTGAAGTTGACACTAGTCCATTTATTATAGGTTGTATTATACAAAATCCGAATCCATTTGAAATTCAACAATTAAAGTTTACTGCAATGCAAAACCTGTGCAACTTCAAACCTAATTATACTTGCCTCACTGCTCATTGTTGCCTTGACTCCTGCAGATGTACCTTCGTACTTTGAAAACACATCAGCTTTAACTTTTATATTAAGCAGAAACAGAGATTTATAGTGAGAAAATAACTACTGAATCAATCTTGCATTAAATTATATAGCATTCCTGACAATAAGCATTTGCCAGAAAAGGATAAGAAAATCAAGACAGGCGATGTTGTGTTTTGGATCTGACTCTGTTGTAAAAGGTGAGCGCTTTTAGTGCCTAGGAGAGTGTCTGGACAAGTAGGCTTATTGTCAGTGCTAGATGATATCGCCCAGACAAGTATAGACACTCGCTTATGAGAACCAGGTCACGACAGCTCGGCACTTTCCTACACTAGTAAGGATATAAGACCATAAACTAAAAGGTTAAAAAATGTCCTTGGTACTTGATATTTGCAGCATCTAGTCTATTTTATAAACGATTAAATTAAGACCTCGAGTGAAGTCATTGAAAAAAATATATTTCTAGTAAAGGTTTTCATCTTTTTCTCAATCTAAATCAGGGTTTTCAATTTCGCCGACATGTGAATTTTGAATGTGTCGACACGAAATCCTTGGGAAGTCACAGATTTCCCATTTTCCTGCGACACGAGGGAAAAATTATATTTTTTTAAAAAAAAAAAACCCTATAAATGATGAAAACATAAATAAATGTTTATTTTTTTCCCCCATGTTGTGACATGTCGCAGGTCTTACCAGTCTGCGACATCGACATTGCAAACCTTGATTCACCACGGCTTAGTAGATCAATCAACAATGCATTAGACTAGGGATTTTTCTCTTAAAAAAAACAATCAAAGGGATAATTATTGTTATCCAGTTACTTTCTAGCACTATGTTTTCATAGTTAATTTTGGAAGCTTGTTTCTAAGAAAAGGTAGCTATTCTTCCCCATTTCTCAAATTGCAACAATTTTCTCATCATGGTGCAATCTATGCCAGTTGTGTTGATATTGTAGAGTATGCTACTATTGAAAAAGTTGCATGTAATCAAAATATATTCAAAACAATGTTACTTCCACCTATTGTTTTCTTCAAGATAAAAAATATTCTACATACGGTCACCAAGTTCACTAAGCGCTTGGGCGAACGCCTAGGAAATTGTCTAGATCCACCACCTAGCCTTGCCTAGGCGTTTTGACCTAAGTCACCAGAACGCCGAGTGGATGCAAGAGCGAGAGAACGAGAGCATCAAACTTAAAAATAACCTATGGTCCAGAGCATCTGTATATATACATACAAACTATATTTCCAATACAACGACATTTCAACCTCCTTCCTATGCTCAACTATACATACAAGAGAAAATACATAATACCAAAAATATCTCAATTTTATCATACAAAAATGGATGATGTAGTTCAAAATGGATATCTATTAACCTAATTTAACCTTATTTTTAGAATAAAACCCATAAATTTTTGTATTTTCATAAAAACGTCAAAAAATAACAAAAACATCTATTCTCTCTCTTTCAAACCCAGACCCCAAATATTCTAAGAATATCTCAAATTTCACATTTATTATGCATTTTATTCCAATCCGCGGATTGTAGTTTTAAATCCATGGATTGGTGCCACATCCTCACTCAAGATTCGCGTTTTGAGAGCAAGTGCGTCACCCCTAGATCACGGTTTGTGTGACCTAGGTTTTGACAATACTGATCTGAATTATAACTCTGGGTCCCTAAATGGACAAGTACTCTTGCTGAAGTTGAAAAGTTAACCTTTCTGGAAGAATTCAAGGATGGGACACTTGTTAGTAAACTTAATTTGTTCCATCTAGCCCATGTTATCCAAAAATCCGGGGGAAGGAGACAAAAATATGATCAGGGAAGAAAGAGGAACTCACTCCTTTAAAGCGCACCAAGCCATCATTACCCACTTTCTTGAGAATGGAATTTGAGTTCAGAGCAAAAATATGAGTAACCCTCTTTGAAAGGCGATCTTCAACAGTAGCACCCATTTGCACCAGCTTCTGCTTCCAAATCTAAAGGAGGAAAAAAAAAAAAAAAAAAAGTAAAAATTAGGAAAAGTAGCTAAAGTATGAGTACGTCACACATCAGAGAAACCCTAAATGAGATTGGCAAGAATCAAAACATCAGAGAGAACCGGCAAAGCCTTACTAGAACAGCTATTTGTCGAAATGAAAAATTATTATGGAAGGATGAACCAACAAGGCAAAGAGTTTCTCGAAACAGGCATCTGAGACTTCTAATTTAATCTCCAGAAGAAGAATCACCACTAACAGATATCTAGGTCTTTGATTTAGTCTCCAAAGTAGTAGCAGCATTCATGAGACTAACGAACGAAAAAAGAAATCGGTGAACACTAAAAACGAAGCATTATACAAAACTGGTAATACGAGTCTCCGATTCGCAAAAACATGAACAAATACAACAGAAAATGGAAGTTACGGACCCAGAAGAGAAAAAGAAAATCAGTTCTCAACCTCATTGCATCTGCTTTCGTACCAGAATGGAAAAATTTTGGAGGGTAAATTTTGACCAAAAAAAAAAACAATACCTGTAATCGTCGTTTCTGTACCCCATCTTCGACTAAGAATACAATCATCCCATCAAACAAACCCTGCGACTCGGAAGAACGAACGAGGTCCTTCTTCGCTGCCTTTGGCGCCATTGGTTCTTTCTCCTTGAATTTCAATCTTCCAGAGCAAGTCTTGATCATAAGCGACTTATAATTCTCCAGGTACAACCTCTAACGCCGTGACAACACACGTATAATATGGGCTCGGACTGGGCTTCGGATAGGATCAAAAGAAGTTCATGATATGGTCAACCTAAATCAGATCCAAGTTAGATTCGGATTAACCTAAACAACACTGAGGGTGCAACTTTGGGTCGATTTTGGGTTGGAAAAAGCCAACCAGAATTAGTTCGGTAACCCAACCTCAAACCCAAACCGAATTTAAGTATTTGTATATTTTTAAGGTTGGTTTAAGTCCAAATTTATGACTCAAGATGTGATTGTGTTATCAACCCAAATTGGCCCTACCCAATCACAACTCTCGTCATCTGGGATTGCTTAACTACATTTATGTCTTCACTATGCCAAGACAGTGCTTGCTCTTTCTCCTCATTCAAATCAAATGAAACTTGCGTCATGTTAGCAACATAGTCGCCTTTTATACTTTCCCTCTTCAGTCCTTCACTCAATTTATCGCGTATCTCTACATACAGGGCTTAAGTTGCTCTCTCTTGCTCATCAGCTTTAATTCTAGCAATCCCCTCCTATCGACCTATGGATGCATACAATTCGAAAGAAGAACCTGGCCTCCACAATGACTAAGAATTCAACTGGGACAAATGATCTATAACCCTCCAGGTAACAACATCAGACTCGATGGGCATCCTCTTGACAACTTCGAACGCCCTTTCCATGTAGCCTGGACTTTATTATCAATAATCAGTACAATAACAGGTTCCTTCTCTGAAAGTAAGAATCAGAGGTCGGTCTCACACAACAATTTCTCTAGTGAAAATTCTTTAACAAATTGAAATCTTTGTTAAAGAAAAAGTTTGATATAAAAGACTTGGGGGTTGCCAAAAAGATTATTGACATAAAAATTTGTAAGAACGGAGAGAGAGAGGCTAGTAAACTATGGGTGTCTCACCAAAAGTATATTGAGAAAGTGTTGAAGAAGTTTAGTATGAATGATGCTAAACTTGTAAGCATACCATTAACAAGCCACTTCAAATTATTTGATAGACAATGCTCAAAAAATAAAAGCAGAAATTGAAGATATGTCCAAGGTGTCATATGCAAATGTAGTTGGATGTTTGATGTATGCAATGGTATGCACTAGACCTGATTTGGCATATGAAGTTAACCTGGTGATCAGGTACATAGCTAATCCATGAAGATGACATTGGAAGGCAGTCAAGTAGATTTTCCAGGTACTTGAGTACAACAGGTCATGGCATTATGCTTGAGAGACATCAATGTTCAATTTCAGTTGTGGGGTATGTGGATTTAGATTATGCAGGTGACTTGGATGATAAAAAGTCTACGACAAGTTATGTCTCCTCACTTGCAGGTGAGCCTATATGTTGGAGATTCATATGCTACAACCTACTATAGCATTGTCTACTATTGAAGCTGAATCTATGACAGTGACTGAGGCTACAAAGGAAGCATTGTGGGTAACAGGACTGGTCAAGGAGCTTGTGATAAAACAAGATGGAGTTCAATTGTATTGTGATAGCCAGAATATCATTTACTTAACAAATCACCAAATATGTACGAACAAAGCATATAGATGTGAGGTTTAATAAGATAAGGGAGTTGCTCACCACAGGTGATGTAATATTTGAAAAAATTCACACTTCAAAGAATGTAACTAACATGTTGACAAAGCTTATTTCTACAGACAAATTCAAGCATTGCTTGGGCTTGATCAATATATATCAATGCTGAAAAGCAGGTGTATCTCTACACATATTGGTTCAAAGTGGAGGCACGAAGTTATGATTTCTTCCAAGTGGCTGAATATTTAGAGATAGCGGGTGACTCATATCCACTAATGTCTAGATCAGTGGGAGGGACCTAAAGGGCCCCCCATGGGAAGAGGTCCCTCTCCGAATCACGGGTAACTCATTGCGAAGGACGTAGGAAATGGAGATGACCATTTTCAAAAGTACAACATCTAGGCCTAAGCTATATATATAAAAGGAAGTCATCCAAGGAGAAAGGGACACCCAACAACTTCCTCGCACACTTGCAATACACATCCAAGACACTGCTAGTGCCCGATTCCAGCAAATCAGCCATTGCAAGTCAACATCTCCAGGTGAGACTCTACCCGAAATATGCACACCTTCTTCTAGTAATCCTATGTGTCTTTACATCCAACTGATCGTTGGAGTGCTTGGCCGATCCTTGGATATATGGACAAGGGAATACTCGATTTGGATATTTCAGGTGATTGTTCACTCCTGGCAAACTTTCGTGACACCAGTTCAATCTTAGAAACTCTTCTATTGCTCTATTCAATCGTTACTATCGGACAAGAACATCGATTGATTGGTTTTTATTTTCATGTTTGTTAAATTATTGAATAGTGAGCTTATTGAAGCTACTAGTTGTTAATCTCCTTTAGCATGATTTATAATCAATACAAGGACTCATATTGAAGGAAGAATCCCAACCTTCACTTTTCGCATGATAATTATTTTTACTTTGGTGGCTAGGTATATGATCGTTTCGTTTTGAGAAACTTGGTTTGCCTAGCCCTAGGAGTCAAAAGCTTTCGGGACGGGATTCTCTGTAAGGTAAATCCCTGTGGTGTAGAGACAGGCCGAAGGGCGAAAATACCATTTCGGCCCTCATAATACTTGGAGGAAAGTATAAATTATCTGGCACACCCATATAACCATCAATCAGTAATCCTCACATGACTATTCACCGAGGGCAGATTTTTTCGACCGATCGAAAAGTGGAACAATATGTATGTATGTAGTGTATTTGCTGAGGTCTTAGACCTTCCCGTGTACAGACAGATGAATCAATAAATAGGTTATTAGAATGATCTTATTACATCTAAGAATCTCACTTACAAGTAAGATGAATTATATATTTTGAGAGAGAGAGAGAGAGCTTCTACAGGTAGGGTTGCAACCATTGATCCCCATCAATGAAAGATACATTTAGGTAAGGAGAAGCTTGCGAGTCATTGAGTCTTAGAGCATAAGGCGCCCTCATAGTCATATTTGCTCCTCCACCTGAACACCTGTATTCACCATAGAAGATACTCCTGTTTCACATACCATACAGTTCATTAGTTCAATTCAACACACACACCCATTATTGAAGTCACTGAGTTTTCAGTTCTTACTGATCTCTTGTGGCATCGTTGAAGTCGTTCCATCCCTCTGGAGCGATAATATCAGACATCGCAGAGTAAGCAAATAAGACTCTTGAGAATGGCCTCCATGCTCGACCTAGCCATATTCTTCCAGTCCCTCCAATACTGCATTTAAAGAACACGAATCCTGTGTTCTCGTCATTGGTGGCTCTGCCATGTGCCGTGATAGCTCCATTGATGGTCTTCAATCCTACTGGTACTGGGTTGGCTATCGAATTCAACTGACAGTTCTGTAGAAAAGTTTGAAACATTATATAGGTAGTGTTGCTATGTGGAGACTGATGCATTTGAGACAACCAAGAAATACTGATGATTCAGTCACCATTATCGAGATTTTTGGGGACGAAGGATATAATAGTAATTTTATTTCTATTATGTTTAGTCCTAATTACTAGGTATTTATTTTTGTTTTCGTGATTGCTCTTTGTAACACATTATTCTGAACTTTGAAGAATACTAGAATTAGATGTGCATCCGTAGACGTAGACATAGTTTGTCGAACCATGTAAATCTATAAACTCATACTAATAATAACCCAGTGTTTAAAAACTTGGATAGGGATGCATGGTAACTCGAAAGTCTACCTATCCTAGTAACTCGGTAACTTAGTCCGAGTTACCAGTTGGTTAATAAAAAATATAAGAAAAATAAAAACAAAAATGAGAAAATATTGAAAATTAAAACACTACTTTTTTTCCGATTTAACTCTTGAGAACAAGAGAGATGAAAAGAGACATAATCTCACAGAAGCGGAAAACGTATCAAGATTGTTTTAAAAATAATCTTTAATATGATAAAGTATTTAATATGTTTAGGGATAATATTATGTTTAGTATTTAATCCATTGAAAAATATGCTAAGATTTTTTAAATTTTTTAAAAATATCCTTTAATATGATAAAGTAGTTTCTTTTTCGATTATTCTAAAAGACGATGGTTAAGTTTCCAAAATAATCTTTCTCACATCTTTTAAATATTATTAAAAAAAAAAACGATATTGCAATATAACTGTTCCGCTCTTTTTCAATTATAAAAAAATGGCAAGACAATAAAATAGTTAACACATTCAAGAAGTATATCAAAGTATAACGTGCAGTACCACACGTGCTACCCGCCCGCTAATTTCAATTAAGGAAATAGTTCGGTAAATTGAGGAAGCACATTTCAATTCATTGATTAGAAAAGAATTGGACAACCATAAAAGCAAAACAGATCCTAATGCTTCAATGTGTAGATAACTACGTTAAACAGCAAAGTGTTTCATGAGTGATACACTGATACTAGATTACCTCATAAAATGACCTTGCATCGCCAAAGATGAAATCAATAGATCCTTGGATGAAACAATCCTTGAAATAATGTCGACCCCTATCGTCATGAAGAGTGTCTTGAGCTCCAAAGAATCCACAACCCCAGAAGGCAGCTTGATCTCCTGCTATTCTCATGGCTACTGCTTGAGCTCCAACATCACCCGGCTTTGGAAAGGGAGCTACATTCTAACATGGGAACAATAGAATAAGTGTACATTAATAATCATTTTTATTCTGTTATAATCATAATCATCTCTCTATCTAGTTTTAAGGATCAGACTGATCCAGACTGTATCGCTCGGTTTGTACCGGGATCGGCCAGGACCAGTCATATCATCCCAAGCCACGATACAATAGTTGTATCGTAAAGCTTTGGATTGGACTGATCCAAATGACACCGATACGGACCGACTAGTACAACTGATCCAATAACCGCTCCAACCGATCCAATGCTTTCTTTGTTTTCTTTTTAAAATTTATAAATTGAACGATCCACACTGGTATCGATTTGGATCGGTCCAGTCCCAACCGATACCGACGATCCGGCCTATCCAATTTTTTTTTTTTTTTTTCAAAAACCGGGTGATCTATTTTTGTACCAGATCTGGATCGGCCGGGACCGGTCCAATCCCCGATCCTTAGACTTTAAACCTCTCTCTCTAAGTTGCATGATATGTAGCGAGATATAGTTCTCTCTCACCATGAAACTAATGTTTTTCGCGACGAAGTTGTCGGCAAATACTTGAACCGAGCCGCAATAAAATGTACCGTGGGAGGAATTGGCTGTATCATTCCACACGATTGCTGTTGATGCAAATCCTTGCCCTTGAAATGTGATATTTGGTTTGTTTCTTGGAACTATTACCTTCTCACTGTACTTATTAGAGTCAATTAGTTACTGTGTGCATGTTTAGGCACTTTCAAACAGATGAAGAAACAAGAAACAAGAGTATTACTTACAAGTAAATGCCAGTATTAATCCATATGACTGTTCTTCTGGGGCTAAGAACACTGACTGTGTCTATAGCAGCTTGCACAGTTGTAAAATTGCAACAACCGTTTCGGTCGACACAAAGTGTCGTGGTGGTGTTTGTGTCCGGCGGGGGGAAATCAGCCGAGAAGTCGTCACAAATGGACACTTTTTTCTCCTCATGCTTGTGGTGGTGGCCATTGATGAGTGTAGAAACAATGGGTGATGAGAAGGTGGTGAGACCTAGATCAATGAGGTCGTTGAGGCATATTTGGTTTGGAATGATAAGATGCGTGGATATGAAAGTTGCAAAGATTGCAGATAGAACAGTGAGTGAAATTCCTTTTGGACTCATTTTTCTGTTTCTGCTGCTTGAATGCGAGGATAGTAAGATCTTTGAATGTGAGAAGATATATATACAAATGCACGTGAAGTGCAAGGATTGATGGCATGTCTTGCAAAGCATGCAAAGCTGTCTTCAACTGTTCAAAGGATTTGCCAACCTACCAACCTTACATTGGAGATGCTTTAAAGTAGAATGCAATTGTAACAAACTACAATTTACGTTGGCTTTGTGGATCAGTCTACCATATATCCCATTAAAGCCTAAACCAACTAAGTCAAATCCCCATGATAAACTAAATTTTTAGGTATTGTTAGTGATAGTGGTTGGCTCATATTCACTAGTTTCTAGATCATGGTGTCAAGGATTGGACCAATTTGATCCATATCGGTTGGTTTGTATTGAGATCGGGCTGGACCGGTCCGATCCCAAGCCACGATACAACTATTGTTTCGTGAGGTTTTGGATTGGATCGGTCCAATCGATACCGGTATGGATTGGCCAGTACAACCGGTCCAACAGATCAAAGTATATATATTTTAATTTATAAATGGAACGATCCAATAGGTATCGACCTGGACCAATCCGGTTGATCAATTTTTTTTTTTTAATGAACGATACAAAAATTGGATCGAATTTGAATTGATAGGTATTGCTGGTCTGGATCATGTCGGTCGAGATTGGTCCCATCCCTGATCCCGATACTTAAAACCTTGCTCTAAATCCAAGGCGGAGGGGGCCTCTCTTCAGATCATGGATAACTCATTATGCAGGTTAGTATCATGCGGTTAGGAGGTGCGAGGGGTGGATCCTCCACAGTACGATAAGGGTATATTGGGAATTTGTCCTTTATATCAGATAGGAGTATAAGTTGCAACCTTAATTAATTTTTGACATGGTGAAAACTTCTTTCTCTCCCATAGAAGTAGGTTTTGCTGAACTACGTATATCTGCGTGCATTGTTTAATCCTCGTTTTTAGTGTTTTTATTATTATTGCTTGATCCGATCAACACCCTCTTCAAAACTTCACTCAACTTATCGCATATCTCTACAATCTGGGGATGCAACTGGTCGGCGACATGAAATTCATGAACAACACCATTGACCTCAATCCAACTACATCCAGGGTTTGAGTTGCTCCCAATCTTACTCATCCGCTTCCTTACTCTAGAAATCTCGTCCTGTCGACCGAATGATGCATACAACAAGCACCATGAATTCAGCAAGCACTTAGCAAGGCCCTCCAGATTAGGGGTGAAAATGGGCCGGGCTCAGGTCATACTCAACATATAAGTACAATTATGGTTGTCTGAGTTCGGCCCAGCCCAAAGCTTTGGGCAACAAAATGTTTGTGCAAGCCCACTCGTACTGTCAATTGCCAAACCCGAGCTCGCCCATGATGTGAGTTGGGTTATTATACAAAACTATTCCTTAATTTGTCGTTGCTGAGATTCGAACCCAAGTCTCAACACCCACAACATTAAACTCAAACTACTAAGCTACAACAATAGTTGTTAGAGTTTAAGTGATATATTAATATTATTAAGTGTTTACATCCTCGGGTCAGGCCCAGCAGGCTAATCTAACATAAATCCAAGCTCGACCCGAAAAAATAATTGGGCCAGGAATTTCAATCCAGCCCGACCCTATGGGGTATAAACCCTTGCCCAAGCCCGCCCAAACATAGGACCGGGCTGATCGGGCTGGGCAGGTCACTCGGCCCATGGCCACCCCTACTCTAGATAACAACATTAGGATCAATGGGCATCCTCTTGACAACTTTGAACGCCCATTCCAAGTAGCCTGCATGCGCAAGAAGGTCGATAAAACACCCAGTGCTCAATCTTGGGCTCAATACCCCACATGTTATGTTCCCAACACTTGATTTGTGTTGGGAACATAGCATCCCTCTGTACTGGTCCTCCTCAACATTTCATTCAACTTGCTATGGATCTCCACAATCCGAGGATGCAATCGATCAGCAGCAAGAAACTCATGAACAATGCCATCAACCTCAATCCAACTACAACCAGTGCTTGATCCAACTCCTCTCTCGTTCATCATGTTCCTCACTACGCTAACCTTGTCCCATCGGCCTTTTGTTGCGTACAAATTCGAAAGTAGCACATAGCCTCCCCCATGACTATCAGGATCCAACTGAGAAATGTAATCTATAACTTGTTCCCCAAGACCAACATCACCATGGATTCTACAAGCACTGAGCAAAGCCCTCCATACAACAGCATCAGGCTCTATGGGCATGCTCTTGACAACTTCAAAAGCTCTACTTAACTTGCCTGCCCTGCCTAAGAGGTCTATCAGGCATCCATAGTGTTCGATTTTAGGGACAATGCCCCACTCGCGCTCCATGTTATCAAAGATCGAACAACCATCTTCGACCAGACCCGAATGGCTGCAAGCATTTAGAACCCCAAGAAGAGTGATATCATCTGGCCTAATGTTTTCTGCTAATATTTGAGAGAACATCTGAATAGCTTCCTTACCAAGCCCGTGCAACGATAGCCCCGATAACATGCTTGTCCACGCAAAGACATCTCGCTTAGGGATCCCATTGAAAACCCGGCTTGCGCAATCTATACTCCCGCATTTCGCGTACATATCGATGAGAGCAGTTGAAATGTTGGAACTCTCTGAAACTCCACTCTTATCTATGTAAACATGAATCCATTTCCCTTGCTCTAATGCCCCAAGGTGAGCACAAGCTGATAAGACACAGACAAGAACTGCTTCATTAGGCTTCACCTTATCCTCGTGCAACATGTAATTAAAATGTTGAAGTGCATCATTATACTTCTCCATTTCAACAAAACCCGCAATCAAAACTGCCCAAGAAACATCGTTTCGTTCCGGCATCTCGCAGAATAGTTTGCGAGCCATAACCAACTCTCCACGCTTGGTGTATCCACGGACAAGACTGGTCCAGGTGACCACATCCCTCTGAGGCATTTCATTGAAAACCCTCTGGGCATTCGCCATTTTGTCCAAAGTAGCATACATACTCACCAAAGAATTCCCAACAAAAGTATTGTATTCAAACCCATTTTTCAAGACCAACCCATGAATGCTTTTACCATAACCTATAAGCACTGGCAGGCGTGAACACGCGGTGATTACAAAGGTGTAGGTGTATTTGTCTGGAATTGAACTGGATCTCCTAACCACAAGCATGCGATGAAAGAGATGAAGTGACTCAAGGGAATCAGACCTTTTGGAGTAGGCTTGGATCATGAGGTTCCATAGAAGAGTTGGCGGCGAAGGAAGAGGATATCGATCGAATAACAGTCGTGCATAAGTCAGATTGTTGACGGAGGCATAAGAACAAACAAGAGAGGTTACAAGGAGAGAAGATAATGCTTGGGCTATGATTTGAGCATGTATTTGTTTGAGTTGGGATGATGTTAAGCGCTGCTTTAATAGTTCAGAGAGTGTGATCTGATTTGGAAGGACAAATGAAATTGGGTTGATTGGCTTAGCAATGAGGGGAAAGCTAGTTGATGAGGAAATAAAATACAGGAATTTGAATGTTTTGAAGGCCCTGGAAACTGTACTGAGAAACCCTTCAGTTTTAACTTGCATCTTTGATTATCAAATGCATTTCGAGTTAATGGTGCAATGTGGTAGACTTACTCTTCTTGTGGCACGGGTTAGGGTCAACTCAAGTTACTCAACTGGCAAGCTCTCCAGCTCAGGAGCTGGAGGTCCCCGGTACAAGTCCCCGGGCTTACCTTATATATCCGGGGTTTACCCTTTCCCCACTATATGGAGTTAGGGTTTCACGAAGAAAAAAAAAAAAGATGGCATCACTAGGCACTAGTCATTTTAGATCAGTTGAGAGCCGATCCTAAAGCCAACAGGAGGTCTCTGGTTTCAAGTCCCCGAGCTTAGATGATACATGTGACCTGTTGGTGGTTGCAAGTATCTGGAGGAATGGTAGGACATTCTCTCGTTTTATTACTCCATGTAATACCTCTTCTGGGGTAAAAAGTATATGAGGTTTACCCAGTCATACCAAGTATGGTCACGTTATCAACCCCACCCACCCACAGACACACACACAAAAAGCAGATTAATGCATATTCCAGAGGTCTAAAATCAAATGGTTGAAAGCACTGGGGTGATGTCCACCCGTCCTTGGGGCGTTGGTAGGACGTTCCCTCAAAAGAGGGATGGGGTGGGGAGCGTCGGGGGTTTGATTCCGTGTCTCCTCTATGGGGGGAGTGGTCGAGTGACCACCAGCACGGAAATACCAAAAAATAGAAAGAACGAAAGCACCGTGTGACAATTAAGTCATTGGCAATGTTCTTGGTCTAAATGGCCTGCAACACCATTAGAGAGTATTGTGAACAAGGAACCACACCTTTTCAAGAACCAGATAAATTACACAGGCAGCATTATTATTGCAAAGAAAAGCACAAAGTAAATAAGTAACAAAACCCAGTTACTAGCAAAGAAACATCTGACCTCTCTTAACTGAAAAGAACAAACCCCCACCACAACTTCAGAAGCCGACTCTCCTATAAATTATTCAATAAAACTTTGCACTCAAAAGAATTACCCACAAACTGAAGCCCCCTTGATGAAGGTGCATCGCTTACTGACATTGAACTAGACCAAGTGACCGACACCTCTATTTATATGCTTTTAGAGTGGCCTCCAACTTGCTGCTATCAACACATTGTATATGTGACGACATTGTCATATCTGGCAGCCAAGTCAGAAAATATAACCACACATCTGAGAAGAACTCGAACTTTGTCTCATTCAGCTACTGTGTTCTCAGTCACTCCTTTAACGACATTGTGTTCATTCTTCTCGAACTGGCTGAAGTTTCCCTTCTGCTTGAAGAGCTGAGTGTGGTGGTGCTTACAGTACAACCTATGTTCATGGGCAACATAGTTTGATGGACTGATCACGCAGCCTCCATGGGTACACTTGAAACAAGCCCTGTGGTATGAGGTGCCATCAACTGCTATCTGACATCATAAAGCGTGTACTTCTTAAGGAGGAGAAAAAATTGGTTTAATAACACCACAAACTAGTTCAACAATTTATAAATACAGAAAAACTAATTTAATGATTATGGCAGCTCTCTGACTTCATTGTTATCATGAATAGGTGCACAAGGGGAATGGCTGAACCTATCCGAGCCAAATGTAATAATTTTTCCAATACCCAAATAAGTCTTTGTTCTTAAATCATTCATAGAAAAATGAGACAAAGCCGATTCTTTCAGATTAATTATCAACATATTCTGCCTTTGGAGAAAATTCTCATCATCAATAAAACATTAACTTGGCCAAAAGTAATCTATTTCCGATTCTTTAAGCAATGTCCATATTCCTAAATTAGATAGACTCTTAAGGTGCATCATTGGTGTACCATAGGGACATAAGGAAGCAGCTATAGGTCAGCAGTACTTCTACAAAATAATTAGAATAATAGGTAGAACTGCATGGTCGCTTTCTTAGTTTACAAATAAGATATACATGTGTTTAAGAAATATGAGTCTGCGATGCACATGCATACTAAATAAAGCTCAAAACTTAAAATGTGCAATGGATGGTCCAACTTGTTCATAAAGAATTCATACTTTCTTCTTTACAAGTATTTGGCATTACCATATGCGCGATTTGAATCTCTTTCAAACCATTATTGCTCAATGAAAGTTTGAGGACATCTGTGGGCTTATCATATTCAATATGTATTCCAGAAGAGTGTTTAAGAGCCACCTCCATCAACTAATTTCACCTCATTCAACCGGACACATAGTTTAGGTACTATAACTTTCTTATGTTGATACATAACTTACCAGTAGAAAGAAAATAGAGATATAACAAGTTTTGAAAGGAATGTACAGCCCAAACCGTCTCATGCTAGAGAGCAAGGAAAATGAGTTATGACTGCAGAAATTTTGATGATTTGGACAAGATTATGGGCAGAAAATAGTTCGTATCTAATGAAGTTAACAACACTGGTGCTTCATGGAGAAAAATAAGTTCAAAAGACAAAATATGAAAATGGATGAAGTTTACCTTCTCAATGGGATAAACAGTTCTCTTGCATGCGACACACTTGTCTTGAGTTCCAGCAAACAAAGTTGAAACTTTGTTGTTGCCATTGCCCTGTAAAATTTAACCCATGAAACAATATTCCAAGAGTATTATAAAGCATGGATTGTGTTAACTAAGAAACATATAGTTTAAGTAAACAAAATTAATGATTTATCAAACATGACGTCACGGAATACCTGCTCAACAGATTTCTCAACTCTAGCAACTTTTGGAGCACCTGGAATTAAAAATAAATAAGTAAATAAATAAATCCAACATCAGATTGATGGAAAATTGATATTGAAGGAAGGAAATATGAGTCAAATAAACTTGAATGATAGCTACCTTCAAAACTTTTATCCAAACTTCCAGTCATTTTAAAGAGTTGGTCAAAGTGATGCTTGCAATACAGAACACCCTCAAAGGAATTATAGTTACCAAGCTGCAAAAGAATACAATTAACTATTAAGAATGGACACAACAGATAATAATAACTATAATAATAATATGCAGGTGCTTATATATATAACACAAGACCTACATCACTGTTTAAATTTCAGAACATTTGATGAAGAAAAAGAAAGCATTCCATAAACATGTTCTAAAATTGTTCTATGAAATATAAGTTATCCTTGTTATTTTTTATTCTCAATTATGATTTACGCTCGTTCTGAAGCCACTGCAATCTTTAGTGGAAGGACGCATACCCCTTCAATCTTAAGTGTATTTTGTGAAAAAATGCACTTCTTAATTACTGTCATTTGAGAACATAACCATTTAAGTGTTTCTTCTTGTAAAAAGTGGCATCCTTATTCATTTGATAACATTTTATGGTTTATAGAGAGATTTTTGAATTTAAAAAAAAAAAAAAAAAAAAAAAAAAAAAAACCTTGAGAATGTGTTATTCTCAAAATATTAAGTGTTGTTATTCTGAAACTGGTTAACAACAACAAACAGCATAAAATGGTTTGTATAGGAGGCTTCTGAATCATATAGTTTGTGTCATTGAGAGAATACTCCACATTGGGTGGCATCATCTATGTACAAGAGTGGTATAGTGGCATGCCTCCTAGCCCTAAGCTGCCAATTTTTATTTTGCACAATATATTTCTAACAACAGAAACTCAATCCAAATAGAAAATCCGTAAGATAAATTGATGTGCCAGTTTTGAAACTCCCAGTAAAGATGTGTGAGTCAGCTTGGTGACCACTGAAACACTGCAATACTCAACAATATCTAATACAGGAATGTATTACAAGCATAATATGTGTAGGTATGTGATTATACTTTGTATTAGGGATTGCAATGGGTTAGGTTGGGTCAGATTGGTTTGATTCCATATTAATAGGTCTCATCCCAACCCAATCTGCCCATTTATTAAACAAGTTGGGGATGGTCAACCCGAAACCAACTCATTTAAAGGAACATTAATCCAAGCCCACCCATCAAACCTATTTAACTCCTATACATGCATAAATAATATTGATCGCACTGAACAACAAGATATGCATACACGTATATTTAGATCGGTCACAGGTATGCTTGAGTCCATATTAATAGGTCTCAGTCCAACCCAATCTGCCCATTTATTAAACAAGTTGGAGATGCCAACCCGAAACCAACTCATTTAAAGGAACATTAATCCAAACCCACCCATCAAACCTATTTAACTCCTATACATATATAAATAATATTGATCGTACCGAACAACAAGATATGTATACGTGTATATTTAGATCACGCATGCATGCACACATAATTGGTATTACAAAGCAACTGAATTAAGTGACACACACACACACACACACATAATTGATATTACAATGCAACTGATTTAAGTGACACACACACACACATAATTGGTATTACAACGAACCGATTTAAGTGGTTAAACGCGCACACACACACATACACACATAATTGGTATTACAACGCAACTGATTTAAGTGGGTAAACCTGAAGCCTTCTTGTTTATTGAGAGGTTGAAAAAAAAAAAAAAAAAAAAAACCCAAACTCA
>JAUPMG010000017.1:11715621-11727103 GCA_031762675.1 Pachysandra terminalis | reverse complement strand
CTATTTTTTGCTTCTCCTAAAAAGCAAAATATGTGCTTTTTTGATTTTTTGATTTTGCTTTTAAATGACTTACCAAATACCTCTTTTGCTTCTAAAAGCAACATTTTGCTTCAAAAAGCAAAAAAATACTTTCAAAAAGCATTACCAAACTGAGGCTAAGTCTATTCATCTTACAACAAAAGACCTAATAGGTTTCCGTCCAAAGCTAATAACGTATTCCATTCCCATGACCTATTGTCACCCTTATCATTGTTATCAGGTGGGCTAATTTAACCCTCCCTTTACACGCGGCGCTTGATTACAAGAGTGTACGCGTTTTGAGTGTAGCCGCACACACTGAATTATTCATAAAGTTATAACAGCTGCATAGCCGTCCCTTTCACGTGCCAGCTGTCAGCAGTTGCGTACAGTGATTAGACATTCGTTTTCTTCCTCTAATTTTATTTAAAACAAAATAAAAAATTATGTGTTTCCTATGTGCAACGCAGGTGCGTGTTTACTAGTAATAATAAATAAATAAATCCTCCAATTATTATATTTTAAGTTTTAATTAATTTTTATTTTTTATTTATTATATAAGGTATTTTTTAACTTTTTACTATGCGGAAGTCGACACAGTAGAACTCTCCTTTTTTAACTTTTTATTTTAAAAAGACTTTTATCAAAAGAAAAACTTTCCTAGATATTTTCAACCGTTTGAATATGTTTTCAGTTGAACCCATTATCACATGACACGTTCTTTTGCAAGGGACCTGTACAAGTCTTGTGGGTGATGCTCCCTTTTTTTTCCTTCATTTTATCTAATTGTAATAAGGGTTAGAGAACCTATTTTTTCTTTGTTTTTTTTTTTCGGTGAAGGGCTAGAGAACCAACTGTTATCTCAAACCATAAATCCAAGGGGCATTTTTGTTGGTTTCTTCCAAGTCCTTGGTGTGCAATCGTTTTCCTACAAGAACTCCAAAACAAGTCAAAGCTTTGTTTCAAATTTTCGAAATTGATGTCAATCATTTTCTTTCGTTGGACCTTCCAAAAAAACAATCTTTCGCTAGCACTCTCTATCAAATATCACTCACCCTCTGTTCGTAGATATGTCTCAATGAACGATACCTATGTTCTCTCTGTGAATGTCTGTGTAACCAGTCAACCAATTTCATAATTGTAAACGCAATTGTTTTCTATACTACCCCCAATTCATGCCTTATTTTCAGTTGGAAATGCTATTAAAGGTAAATGCGGAGCATCTCATGCAAATCTTACAACAAAAATACAGAATCATGAACAGTGAGTGTCTCTTCAGTATCTTTGTATATATACTCTTATGCATATTAGAATATATGGTCTCTTATTATTATTATTTTTTTTTTGTAGAAAATAAGATGGTTTTTTTTATCTGTAGTGCATCCATGATGTAAACTGTTGTTTGGAAATGTATTTTGCAACCTGCCTCAAGGAAGCTGATTGTAATTGTATTTTTTGCTATGTACAAAACTCATTCTTGTTTATTACAAATTTGAAATAGGAAGCATTATAATGAGTGAGAGAGAAAAACATTGTATATGTTCTTATCTGGGATCCCTCTGTTGTTAGGGGGAGACTGATGCTACTGGGGCATTCAGGAAGTATTGATGATCCAGCCGTCGACTGCGCCGGTCGATGCATAGGGTATTTATCATACTTTCTTCATCTGTTTGTTAGCCCTAAGCATAGAGTATTTATCATACTTTCGTCATTTGTCTTTTTTTCTTTTTTCTTTTTTTTCTCTTTTTTGGTGACGTGGAACCCCCGACCCCACTTAGTGGGGTAGGGTAAACCCCAGATATATGACCTCACCCACAAGGACCATATATCAGGTAAGCCCGGGAACTCGAACCCGGGACCTCCAGTTCCTGAGCTGGAGTGCCTGCTAGTTGAGCTAATCCGTTTTATGGAGCTTTTGAGAACATAGTGGAATCTGGTGTGAATCCGTGCACATAGGCATCTTGGACGAACCACATAAATCGTTTTCTTGTACGTTGTGATTTGTGTTCTTGTTCTCTTCGAATCCTTTCTTTTTTAACACCCTCTTGATTTTATTTCTGATGACTGACAGGTCCCAAAGAGAGCAAGTTGGATGGAAATACATAATAGCATTAACCATTTTGGAATCATATGACTGGTAAGTGCCTAGGTTGTTTATGCTGTTACTTTTTTTCCATCACCAAATATATATATACAGAAAGACATCTAAAGTCAGCCCAATACAATCTTCCTCCCAGAAAACAATCCTATCCATTTGAAATTGGATTTTGTAGCTTCTGATTCTCCTACTTGCTTTCAGGAAGATCAGCATGCACTTTATTAGAGCAATTACGCGGATATATGAGCTTCCCTGTCTAATTTTTCCTTCTGCTTTATCTTAACTTCTTATTACCACAAGTTCCTCCCCATTGTTCCCTTGTCTTTGCCAGAGATCAAATGGGAACATCCCATATTCAAAGCTAAAAGAAATGCTATAGAAGGACCAAGGTAACTTCTCAAACAAGATGCATCAAAATGAGAATGGAAGCATGATTGGAAGCAAAAAAATTGACACCAGTTAGCAATAATAAATTAACTTCTGTTTTTACTTGTTGAATTCAACAGATATGAATGTGCAAATGCAGCATGTATTGATGCTCCAATGGGAAGGACATCCTCATCAATGGTATAGTGAGGACTATGTGGTGGGTAGGTGGCTCCAACCCTTTCATTCTTTATGCCTATAAGGAGAAAGGAACCAGGTATCTGGTCTAGGTAGAAGGCGAAATCTTCGCTTCCCATGAAGCATGGTGCGGTTTGGACGTTCTCTTGCCCCATAATTTCCGTCGAGACACTATGCACGTGATCGTAGATTCTTTCATCATTCACAGTTGGAGGGATCATAAGATGTTCCTCTTCAGAGAAGTCCAACTCAGCTGAGCATCGAAACACAGTCACTTGCGCTCTTATAACCTTGCGAAGGTGAGATTAAGTTAATCAGTTCTCAGTTACAAATATCTGTTATCAAGTTTTTCATTCTACCAAGCTATGAGCTATGCTATTAGGGAATTTATATCACAGGAGACTTCCATAGTAATTAGTAAAAATAAGTGCATGTATTGTATGTTCATAAATACCAGGCTTTGTCTATTTCAATCAATATACTGTAAACCCAAAACCACAATCATCACATGTTCCAAACAATCAGAAAACTTAGTTTGAGAATCAATCAGAAGGTTGCAATAGATTGACGCAGTTATAGCGTACTTAAAGGTTTTCCATGTAGATGTCTCCTGGTATGTCGCCATGTTGACCTATCGATATGTTGCGACACGACGGAAAAAAAGGGAAATCTGGGAGAAATGATGGGGAAATATGGGGAAATGAGGGGTTTTTGATGGATTTTCTCCCCAAGTTTAACAACCCTAATTAGTGTCTAAATACAAAAAAAGAAATACCAAAACAAAAAATGTCTACATATCAAGGGACATTGCTTGAGAGACGTTCACCCACTCGCTGTGGGTGTGCAAGCTGCGTAAAAACTTATTTAACATGATGTACTTAAGCTATATCCTTATACACTTCACATCTCACAACTAAAGTATATGAAAATAAGCAAATAAGATGCATACAATACCAATTTTAAATCAGTTTTAGATCATAATTTCAAAAAAATTCAATCTGTTTTTATTTTATTTTACTTTTTATTTCGCAGAATAGTCAAACAGATTCATAGTTTTATATTTACTAACATACAATATTTAGTTCAATTTTTTAAATTTTTTCCCCATTTGCTGACATGTTACTGACATGTCATCCATGTTGTGTGAGACAAGGGGGAAATATCGAAAAAAAAATTGAAAATTTTCCCCCATGTTGCCCATGTCCGGGTAAAAACGATTCACCCTCAGTTTTCGTGTCCCCTTAGTCCAAATCGGCGACATGTTGCCGACGTTGTAAACACTAATAAAAGCAGTTTTGAAAAGATATAGAAGGAGATTAGAAGGGTTTGTACCTCTTCTATTCTTTTCTTTAATGAATAGAAGCTAATCTTTTTGAAAGCCCTGAAAGTGCCACCAATTGTAACAGAGTCTGGAGTGATGTCATATTCAGTCCCTCCATGGATGTTTGTTACAGAAACCACCTGCATAACCGGCTCTTAATGAAAAACTGTAATGGCATAGCTTATTTATTTATTTATTTTTTGATGGAAGCATAGCTTATTAACCAGAGAAACTAAGTAGCTTCAATCTATTACGACAAAAGATTTTAGTTTGAGATTACCTGAGAATCAAAAGGATCTGACTCCCTCGAAACAATATTCTGTAGGCTAATCACAGATGCTGCTGCAGCCGATATGGGATCAATCAACTTCTGTGGAACTGCTGCCTGACCTCCTTTACCAATAATCTTCGCATTGAAGAGACCACAACCGGCTAGAAATTCTCCTGGCCGGGAAGCAACAACCCCTGTAGGATACCTAAACACTGTGTGCATGGCAAAGATGGCCTCTACATTATCTATTGCCCCTTCTTTGATCATTTGTTGTGCCCCGCTACCTTGTTCCTCAGCAGGTTGAAATATAAGAACAACAGTTCCCTACTTAAATCATTGAAATGTTGGATTCTGTAAAGTGTGAAGATAAGAATATCTAAATTCTAACACGTATGTAGTTCATGTTAAATCCATGTTACCTGCAACTTGTAAACTTCACATTACCTGTAATGTGTTTCGGAGTTCCTGCAGAATCTTTGCGGCACCAAGGAGCATAGTGACATGCGCGTCGTGTCCACAGGCATGCATCTTTCCATCTACTTTGCTCTTATGCTCCCACTCTACCATTTCCTGTACATGGACTTGAATATTAAACGCCAGTCTAAGAATGCAGGAGCACCATTATATACGGTTAATATCATGTTGTTGGTTTTTGTCTCAAATTCTTTGTAAGTCCAAAAATATTATTTGTTTTAAGAACATATATGGGGGCATCTTATTTAGGAGAAATGAAAACCATTAATTCTGTCTTAGTCAATTATGGAGTATAGGTTATGATAGATTTTGGAAATTCTAGAAATGGGTTCTTAATCTTAGTGTTTTAGAGCGAAATTCTCTCATTGGAGAAATCTTCTCTCTTTTCCCCTCTCTTCTTAGAGAGATGACTCAAGGTAGGGATGTTTTAATTTTGTCCTGTTACTCTTGGGTATTAGAATGTCTCTTGGCAAACTATAGCTTGAGATGGCTGCTTCTTGTTATTAGGCTCTTGTGATGATGTAATTTCAGGGTTGTTAAGGCCGCGTTTATCCCGGCTTATATAAGTGCTTATTTCATCTTATAGCTTATCAAAGCACTTTTTAAAATTAGAAGTGTGTTCGGTAATACCTAATGGGTAAGCACTTACCCATACGCTGTAGAGGAAGGCTACCCATAAGGAGAAGCTGTTGAGAACAGCTTCTCTCATCACTTATGCGGGAAGTTATTTCTAAACTTTAGTAATATTTTCATAAAACCTATTTTACCCCTAAACTTTAATAAGCACATAAATAAATGTTATTTCTAAACTTTAATAATATTTTTATAATACCTATTTTACCCCTAAACTTTCATAAGCACTTAAATAAATGCATTCACCAAACGCTAGTTTCTTCAAGTAAGCAGTTTATTGTTGCTGTGGATAAGTACTCCCATTGAGTCACTTATCGAAAAGCACAAGCTGGGCGAAACGCAGCCTAATTGTGTTTATGTGGCTTTTCTTGGGTCTCGGTTGTTATAGATGTTCTTTTTGTTTTTTTTTCCCCTCTGAAAGCTAATTTTACGAACAATTTTGTACTTGTAATCTCTATTCTCTATTATAATGGAAGTTCTTGATTGTCATCGTCCGTGAATGAACTACAAAAATCCTTTTGTGATGTTCTGCTAATTCTTTTCTTTGTGTTTTCTATTATTTTTCATTAATAAGTGCAGCAGCTTTGCATAACATATATTATCCTCATCTAATCATCTAATCATACTCATTACTATCAAAGCTATATCTGCATTTGTTCTCCAGTTGATGAAGATGCTTTTCATTGCAACCAAAATTTAATTTCTCAGACTCACCTTGGTGCCTTACAGTTTTGATTGTTTTAATCTTATATGTTAATTGGTTGGACTCATCAATTGATTAGCCATTAATCTGATAATTAAACAGAACTGTCCATCAAAATACTACCTCAATGGGGTGTGTTTCAAATTATAGAATCTGGAACAGTGTTGGCCAAAAAATAAGAATGAATGGTTAGCAGCTAGAAACTGTTACATTATTGGCTGACTTTTGTCTTTTCTTGCTTCTCTTGTAAATGTTTCAGGAACCAACCAAATATCATTCAAGAATCTGTGGACACTATCCATTCTTGAACAGATTGTAAGTCAATGATGGATATATTAAATCCACTATTTTCTATTTTTTTTTTTTATTTATTTATAACAAGCATTCTTAATTATTACCAGAATGAGTGAATCTATGAACCTCATATGTATCATCCATACTTGATGAAAAGAGGAAGAGAGAGCTAACCTGAATTGGCAGAGCATCCATATCTGCCCTGAGAGCAACAAAGGGTGGAGACCCAGACCCAATGGTGGCTACCACACCAGTTCCGGCAACCGGCCACCGATACCGGACTCCCATCCTGTCAAGCTGCTGCCTTATGAGTTCACTTGTCTTGAATTCTTCATAAGAAAGCTCTGGGTATTCATGAATCTCTCTCCTTATCTTCTTAAGCCAATTCAAAGTCTCAGGAAGATTAGCTAGCCTAAGTATCTCATCTTTTACTGATGAATTTCTATCTACCAGAAGAGAATTCAAGCCTTCCCCTCCAGAAGAAGGTTGCAGGAAGAGAAAGGAGACTGATAATAAGAAAGAGAGATGCAAGAGATCCATGAATTGTATCAAACAGTGATGATACAAACACGGTAATTTATAATAATAATAATAATTACCTTCTTGTACTGAAATATATTCTTTTGATTTTTATGCATTTCTTTCTCATGGAAAGGGAAGGGATCTTTTTATTGTTTCCTTTTGAAACTTTATATCTCTTCACGGATTCAAAAGAAGGGATAACGAATGTAAGAAGAGTTCCACCATTGATCTTACGTTATGATGCGATGCTCCGCAGGAGCATTTAGGACAATACACCTGTACATACTAGTGTCTACTGATCCGATGATCAAAGGAGCTAATATTACGCAAAGGAATCCCTTGGATGATCTAAGCAACTGGGATCAACTATCAAGGTTTCAAGGATCGGACTGATCCGGTACTTACTAGGATCGGCCAGAACCGGTCCGATCTCAAGCCACAATACAATAGTTGTATCGTTAGGCTTTGGATCGGACTGATCCAACCGATACCGGTACGGATTGGCCAATACAACTGGTCCATTGACCGGTCCAACCAATCCAATGCCTTTCTTTTGTTTTTTTTTTTCAATTTATAAATTAAACGGTTCAGACTGGTATCGATCTGGATTGGTCTGATTCTGATGGTTTTTTGGTTTTTATTTTTTAATTTATAAATTAAACGGCTCAGACTGGTATCGATCTGGATTGGTCTAATTCTGACGGTCTGACGACTGGTATCATCGGTCTAGGCAATCCAATTGTTTTTTTTTTTTTTTTTGTAAAAAACAAATGGGTAATCTATTTTTGTACCGGATCCGGATAAGCCGGTACCGGTCCGATCTCCGATCCCGTGACTTTAAACCTGACTGGGATTCGTACCCAGCTATCATCCTCTGTGATGGAGAAGCATCAGATATTTACTTTTATGTTGTTTATTAACATTTTATATGAGCTAATTATTATGAAGAGGAGAGAGAAGGTTGATGCTGAGGGAAAGGAGCACGTGCAAAACGTCTGATGGTAGTTGGCCACACAAATGAGGTAAGTGAAAAATCACGTGGGAAGTAGGAATCTGATTTTAATTGGCAAAAAGGACTGAACTGTTGCTATATATTTTTTTTTTTTTTTTTGGGAGTATTAACCACGTGGTATGGGACAAATCCAAGTTTGGGGCCGGAGCAATTATAATAAATCCTTGACTACGAGTGCTTCTAGTGAGATTCAAGCTTCAAATTTATCATCGGAGACGCTCACTAGAACCCAACTTGCTATCAGCTGAGCCACACGCTTGTTACTAACTTCCTATAACGGGTTTAACAAACTTTTACAGATACGGTGATTTGTTTGAGAAATAAATCTTCTCGGTGTCGGTGTTTGATTAGGAAAGCATTAAAGTAGAGCTGGTTACGGGTCAGGCTGTAAACGGGTTTGTCCGATTGAGAAATCATGGAATCGAACCTTAATAACGGTTTGAATCTCTCTAATTTATTTATTTTTTTTAAAAAAATAAATTTAAATTTGGATAAAATATAACTTCTTTATAATTTAATATATTAAATTTTAATAAATATTATAAAAACATTTATCGAACATTATTTCAGCTTATAACTAATTAAAGCACATTTTAAAATTAAAAGTGTATTTTACCACAGCAGCAATACCTAATGGGTAAGTACTTACCCATAAGCAGTAGAGGAAGGATACCCATAAGAAGCTGCTGAGTACAACTTTTCTTATCACTTATGAGGGAAGATATTTCTAAAATTTAGTAATATTTTCATAATACCGATTTTACCTTAAAACTTTCATAAGCACTTAGATAAATGTTATTTCTAAACTTTAATAATATTTTTATAATACCTATTTTACTCATAAACTTTCATGAGTACTTAAATAAATGTATTTATCAAACACTATTTTCTTCAAGTAAGCAGTTTATTGTTGTTATGGATAAGTGCTCCCAATTCAAAAGCACAAGCCGAGCATAACACAACTCACATATCTTAAATTTCTGCTTGTAGTTGTTAACCATTTGATTTCTCTCTTTCCTTTTGACTGGTAGAAAATCAATGAAAATCCTTAGATCCTAACGAGAGGAGTAGAAGGGGTTAGCCTTAAGTTGTGTTTGGAACCTTGTATTTTGAGAGAAAATAAAAGCAAATGTTGAAAAAACCATTTTTTTTATTTGGTCAAAGAAAGAAAGAGTTGGAGACAGAGACTTTGAAAGAAAATAAGTTGAAATTTTCTCTTAGGAGATTTAAACATTTTTTCTCAAAAAGATAGATATTTTGACAGAAAGGAAAAGAAGAGGTGGTGAGTTAGTCTCCATTACTTTAACCTAATTGCAACTAAATGTGGTAAAATATGACCCAACTCATCATCCCACCCGATATTTTAACAGGTTTGGATTGAAAAAAAATTATAGTTTTCTTAATTGGGTTAACACGAGTCTACCGAATAATAAATGGCTTGGGTTGGTAGGTTTATATTTTAAACTCTTAGTCCGCTCTAACCAAAGTGACCCAGTTATTAATTGGGCTGGTTTGGGCCACCTTTAGAATGACCCGACTTGAACCTAGCAAAACAATAAATAGGTTGGTTGAATTGAGTTGGTGGGTTTACGTTTATTAAATGGGTGGGTTCGATTCGACCATATATTGACTCGAGCCAAACTTACAAGAACAATAAATTGGTTGGGTTAGCATATTTATAACATAAACTCATCAACCAACTCAAACTTGAGTGACTCGCTTATTAAATAGGTTATAACCACACCAACCTGCTCGAATCAAAGTGACCCGCTAATTAAATGGATGAGTTTAGTTTAACCATACATCGACTCAAGTAGACCCGACCAAAATCCAACAAGTAGACCCGACCCAAATCCAACTGCTGGCTACCTCTACTCACAAAATACTAAAACTCATTGAAGAGTCATCAGCAATCGTGAGATCTGATTTTCTTTTCTTTATATGTCTCATGTTAACCAAACACTTGAAAAGAAATAACTATAATTTTTTTCTACTTCCTTTTTTTTTTTTTTTTTATTTTCTTTTCTTCTAAAATTCAAAGTTCCAAACACAACCTTAAGTTTAACCATGATCCATATTAATTGGTGAGCATTCGGTTTTTTTTTTCTTTCCTTGTTACAACAAGAGTAAAGTTTGGAGCTAGAAATTTTTTCTTGGAGGGGACCAATTAAATTAAAAAATAATATATATATATATATATATATGTTCTATTGTGCTTCATTCAATTATTGTTTGATGATTTTGGTAAATAAAATTTTACAAATTTTTATGATTTCGGCAAAATTTTGGGAGGAATCATTTTTATAATATTTTCTTTTATTTATATAAAATAAATAGCAAAATTTATCGAAATCAATAAACCTTCACTACACTCACATGGCCAACATACCCATATTATCATGGGCCAAAGAAGTTAAGATCATTAGTAATTTAATATGGATGCATCCTCTTGCCCCCATTACAACCAACTAAAGCGGGAGTAAAGCTTTTCTCATGTCGGCCCCTGAATTCTTGCATCCGTACAAAGGGTGATGAAGTAAAGTAAAAATGATGTGTCCAACTTGCACATCTTAGTTGTTAGTTGACTACTTTTGGCAGTATCTGTTTTTTTTTTTTTTCTTGGTTTTAACCACGTGGTGTCCCCACACTCACATGGAGATGGGACTAATTTACTTTTGGGGCGGGAGCAATTATGGTAAACCTCTGGTCACGAGTGCTTGAGATTCAAATTTCAGACTTACCTCTAGAGACGCCCACTAAAACTCAGCTTGTTACCAACTGAGCCACACATTTGTGGTTGGTGGTTGCGTAGTATTTATTCTTATCAGTTTAATATCTAATACATGAGTCATCGACCCACATGATATCAAATTAATGATTTATTGAGAAGGTCACACCAAAATAACTTGCTATTGGGGTCCTCTAGCGTTGCCTATGCGTTGCACTACTGCAAACTCGACGCACACCTATCAAGAAAAAAAATAAAAAAAAAATTAAAATAAAAAAGTAATGATAGTGAGATTTCCTTCCCTTTTATTTTAGAGAAAATTCAGATTTCTGATTGCAGTTAAATCCTCTAATTTTTTTGAAATTATAATGCGTCCTTCATTGAAAACTTCAATGAGTCCGTCAATTAACATTGAGTGATATATCATTTATAAAGAATTGAATTGTATTAGATGAATTAGATAATCTTTAGGTCTAAAATAGAGAGCATTTTGTCCGGTCCACAAAGTTGGTTCAGAGGCTAGAGCGCACTTGTATCTCTTGTTGTAATGCTTATATCTCGTTATAATGTATAGAGTACAAGCATTTCAGCATGAATTATGCGCTCTAGCCTTTGGACCAACTTCGTAGACCAGGCAAAATACTCTTGACTAAAACATCCTTTTTAGTCTTTTGATTAAAATGTCATCATACTCTAACGTCACACTTGATCCATTCATCAAAATATATATATATATATATATATATATATATATATATCAAAGAATTGGTGAATGCATTATAAGAAATATATTATTCAAAGATTAAGTGTCGTTAATTGAACGAACAGTTTTCGACGAAAGGTA
>JAUPMG010000017.1:11702836-11714061 GCA_031762675.1 Pachysandra terminalis | reverse complement strand
CCCCCCCCCCCCCCCCCCCCCCCCCCCCCCCCCCCCCCCCCCCCCCCCCCCCCCCCCCCCCCCCCCCCCCCCTGGCCGAAGGGGTCCGGGGACGGAGCCTCCAGCCCAAATTTTCTACATATAGGAGTATAATAGTAATTTCACTTCTATTACGTTTAGTTAGTATTTATCATATATACTTTGGTGGCTGCTCTTTGTAACATTAGTTTCTAAGCTTTGGAGAATAGTAGAATCTGCTGTGCATCCTCGACATAGGCACTATTTTGCTGAATCATGTAAATATGTCTCGTGTGCTTGATTTCTTCTACATCTCGTTCATCTTTCTATCTTAACGGCTAGGACTTGGAAGACCTAGCTCCATCTTCTTCTTCTTCGTTTTTTTTTTCACCACTGCAACGGTTATTCCAGTTGATCCTGCTTTGAAGCCAAGATTCTGTTTTTATTATCACTGATATATATTATATAATTATTTTCTTGACTCAGATATTCAAATATTTTATTAAATTAAAGTACTAAGATGAAAAAAGAATGCAAAAGAAATTGTTTTCGTAATCACTTTTATTAAACTTTCAATATCTCTAAATTATATATTTATTTGGAACCTTTCTTCTGGACAGTATAGATGTTGTGTTCTTGTCTTTTTGATGTATTTGTTTATCAATATGACACAGGTGGGCAATTCAACTTCACTGATCATTACCGGCAACTCTCTGGGAGGATCAGTTGCATCTCTCTTCACCTTATGGCTGCTGAAAAGCATGGACTCATCCACAACAAAAAACCTTCCTTTTTGCATCACTTTTGGCTCTCCCCTTGTCGGCGATGATGGCTTCCGGCAAGCCATGCTTGATTGCTCAACATGGAATTCTCGATTCCTACACGTAGTCTCCAATCACGACCTTGTCCCTCGACTCTTCATCTCTCCCAACAGTCCCCCTGCCAGCGACTCGGCTTCCCAAACCAGGGATTTTTATTATAAGCCTTTTGGCACATTTCTGATGTGTTCTCAATCAGGTTGTGCTTGTGTTGAGGATCCTGAATCAGTTCTGGACTTGATGAAGGCGATTGATTCAGAAGATGGAAGAACACCGGTGGTTGATTATATGGATTATGGAGGGGTTTTGGAACACCTCAACAAGAAGATTATCTACAGGGGACCTTCAGAGCTTCATGGATTGACAGATTCACTTCGAACTGGGATTGTCTTACAACTGGAAGCAATTGGAATCAATGGAACAAAGGTAACTTGAATTCATCACTGTAAGGATCACTAGACTTTCTTTCTTTTTTCCTAGCCCAAGCAACTGCCATGTTAATTGAAAACTTGGGACTCTGATCTTCCTCCACACTTGATTTTGGTTGCAACTGTTGGGAGATTTTCGAATTGTGTTGTCTCATCACCGCGCGCATGTGTATGAGGGAGCAAGGGTGCTGGAGACACAATGTGTGCTTTTTAGGCACACTTTGCACTTCGCACGCCGTGTTGCGTAGGAGCCTTTTCTTTTAGAGTGTAGTCTAATCATCGGGTCAATTAGGATGGTTTGATTTGATGATTCGGACTAGACTTGGTTCGGGTGATCACGATGCTTCAGATCGGACACACCTAATGGATCCGAGTGAACTGGACTATCAGATGGTGCGTCTGATCATGTTCGCACGATTTGGATCATCTGATAAGAGTTGCACCTGATTAGAGAGGTGTCAATCGATCAGATACATATACAGCGTGAGATCTTGACTGTAGGATCGTGCACACATCTGATCGATGATGGGTGAAATGTTATATGCCCATTCAGATTTGATCCAGGCCTTTGGATCAAATTCGTACCTGTTAGTGAACAGGTTCATGCAATTCATTCATTTGATCCAGATCAAGCAAATACGATTGAGAGACATCAAGGCTTTCATCAAGTATTTGGCATCATCAATTCTCATATACAGATTGTCCTGTTGTGATCAGACGGTGCACATGCGAGAATCACAACGAATCGGATCAAAGGCTTCATTATACCCTAGTGCATTCGCAATCTTGATCTGAAAGGAGAAACTTGCCTTTTGTTTTTTTTGGGGTAATTAAAAGACAACGATTATTGTTCCAACCTTTTTTGATCTTCCATTTTTTTTTTTCCCAATAGCAACAACACCTGGAGAACATCCACAACACATTGATCCCGGCAATGGAGAAACGGGAGGGAGCAAATTACTTAAAGCAGAAGAAGAGATTCATGAATTATACCAAGAAATTAAATGAAATAAAAGTGAAAATGGCACTTCTCGAATGGTATAAGAAGGTTTCAAAGGCTTTGGGCACGGGCTACTATGACAGTTACAAGAGCAAGCAGCATCAGAGGGATATGGATGTAATCAAGTACAAGAACATCCTCACAAACTACTGGAAAGACATGGTAAGAGAAGCAGAAAGGAGACCCCAGAAGCAAGGAGATCCGTATCGAATATGTTGGCTATATGCAGGAACAAATTACAGAAGAATGGTTGAACCTCTCGACATTGCGGATTACTATAAGGTACAGCGTCAGAAAGATTACTTAACTCAAGGAAGGTCTCTCCATTATATTTTATTGGAGAAATGGCAGGAGGATGAGGAGAAAGCAGAACTGTATCAGAAGAATGTAGAAAGGAAATTTGTGGCTCCTGGTTTAACAGAGGATTCTTGCTTCTGGGCACATGTTGAGGAGGCTTTGATTTTAAGCAAATTGTTGAAGAAGGGAGAAGGAATTCAGGGAAGAGATGGATCATATAGGGATAATCTGGTGATGTTTGAGAATTATGTGATGGATTTGATAGAAAAATATGGTGTATCTTCAGAGATTTTCTTGATGCAGAGCAGCTTCATGCAATGGTGGAGAGAATATGAGATCATTATAGAACCTTCATATAATTCACGACTCACCCAGTTTATGAAGAATAACAGGTATCTACAATATGCTTTAGTATGATATAAGGCAGCAGGAAAAGAAAGAGAGATGGGGTACAAAGAGGCATCTTGATGTATGCTATTTGCAAATAGGCTTTATAGTGTCACATTGCTCCATTCAGCAATTTTCGTGCAATTTCTTTGACTTGAAATTCTCCATTGTCTAATATATATTATATGCATGGAAGTTGCATCCTTGTAAAAAAAAAAAAATGTAATGTTAGGGGTTGAACCTGGGGATGTACAAACCTGCTGGACCAAGCGTGTGAGCCCGGCCCGACAGGATTTGGATCGTACCCCAGGACAGTACGGCACAATAGGCTTTATAGTGTCAAGTCGGCCCTGTGGTCATGGCCCACAGCATGGCTCGGCACTATTTAGGCAGAAGCCCAATTCAATTTTTAGTTAAATTATAGGCAAAGGATGATGGCCAGTCCGGCCCGATAATAATTATGTCCGGTGTTTGGTCTGAGGTCTGAAAATTAGGCACGGCACTACACGGCCCGTTAAATTATCTGGATATGCTGTGTCCGGCCTATGACTGTAAATGGGTCGGATTTGGGCTAGATCCGACATGATCTGAATCCAAAACCGATTAATTTAAAGGAAATCTGACAAATTTTTCATATGAGTAATTGAATACGAATCCGATTATTTTATTAAAATCCATATTCAAATTCAACAAAAATTTGAATTCAATTAAATATCCGACCCCGACATTTATATGGATATCTAATTAAATTAACAAATTTCAAATGCTTAACAATGTAGATGTTAGTACATTATAATATTTTTGATGAATATAGATAGAAGGGGTACATCTAAAAAAATTGAGAAAAAAATATTTCTTTCAAATCATAAAATTACTTAAGTATCCTTATAAGTTAACATATATATAAAATTATATAAATATCCTTAACGTATATAATAAATTACTTGACAACCTTATAAGTTAATCGGATTTGGATCATAATCGGGTTGGATGTATATGCATCTAGAATCGAATCCGATTATAAACGGATTCACTTGTTCGGATCCGAATCCAACCCAACGGACATTAAATCGAATAAATATTCGATTTAACCGGATAAAATTATACGGATTCGGGTCAGTATCGGATCTAGATCCGACCTATTGACAGTCCTAGCCCGGCTCATGACATTGAAGGCACGAGCCTTATTGTGCCGGGCCGGGCCCATTTGTACTACCCTAGTTGGACCTAATTTGTTAATTGTTTTGATGATTTGTACGAAACAACTGTTGCATAATACAGTTAGAATGAAATTTATATAAGCAACTTTTGGGCATATTACCTAAGCAATATTGATTTGTGTAGCGGAGCAAAAAAAAAAGAAAAAAACTTGAGGAATTGTAAGACCATTGAAAAAGACATCAATACCCTTAACAAAGGGTCACGGACCCACGGTCACCCACCTCTTCTTCCATAGTCCACACACTCGCTAGCTGTAAGCATATAGTTACATGCGACGCTAGCTGTAACCATGCTCATATGCATATGATGACAATGATGGAACTTGATTTTTTTTAGGACGTGTGGGACCTTCGACCGGTTGACCCAGATTAACAGATGGTTAAACCGGACAAGCCCTGACCAGTATCCACGTGTCAGCAAAGCATTGATAAAGATGGTTAATAAAGTGATGTGGTCAGTAATGGACAAACGACCTTGTATGGTCAGTCACCGTCAGCATATGCTCCACCGCTGATACACCGCAATCCACGCTCAGAAGCCCTTCTTCACCTTCCCCAATCCGGCAACAAGCGGCGGACCCACCACTCCCTCCTCCTCCTCCTACTTTCCAGTTTCCAAACCTCAGAAGCGAAAGTAAAAAATAAAATAAAATAGTAAAAAACTTAACATAACACAGTCTCTCTCTCTCTCTCTCTAAATATACCTCTGTTTCTCTCAAACCCCATTTCCCTCAAACTAAAGTATCTGCTTCCTTTCTTGATTCCCTTTTGAGGAAGCAGATCTCCGACTTCCCTCCCTAAACTATGGCGGCATTACCACCATTCCTTCTTCATATTCTCTTCATGATTTCCTTCCTCACTGTAATTCCATTTTCACACTCAAGGCTCACCACCAACTACTACCGAAGAACATGCCCCAGATTCGAACAGATCATACAAGACACCATCACCAACAAGCAAATCACTAGCCCCACCACCGCCGCCGGCACCGTCCGTCTCTTCCTTCACGACTGTCTCGTTGAAGGCTGCGACGCCTCCGTCCTCATAACCTCCAATTCATTCAACAAAGCCGAGCGAGATGCCGACATCAACCTCTCACTCCCCGGCGACGCCTTCGACGTCGTCGTCCGTGCCAAGACAGCCCTCGACCTCGCCTGTCCCGGTATCGTCTCCTGTGCCGATATCCTCGCCGTCGCCGCCCGTGATCTGATCACCATGGTCGGAGGTCCGTACTATAATGTCCATTTAGGGCGAAAAGATGGGTTTATCTCCAAATCCTCCCGCGTCGAAGGAAATCTCCCCAGACCCCAAATGTCCATGTCTCAGATCATCTCCATCTTCGGTTCAAAAGGGTTTACAGTTGAGGAAACGGTGGCTTTATCCGGCGCTCATACGATCGGATTCTCTCACTGCAAGGAGTTCGCCGACGGGATCTTCAACTACAACAACACCAGTTATAATCCGAGATTCGCCGAGGGATTAAGGAGAGCTTGCACCGATTACCAGAAGAACCCCACCATGTCTTTGTTTAACGATTTGATTACGCCGAACAAGTTCGACAACATGTATTATCAGAATCTGCCCAGAGGGTTGGGACTATTGGCTTCGGATCATGCTATGTACAGTGATGCGAGGACGAAGCCCTTTGTGGAACTTTACGCGGCGAATCAGACCGCGTTCTTTGAGGCGTTTTCTCGTGCGATGGAGAAGCTTAGCTTGGTTGGGATCAAGACCGATCGGATGGGAGAGGTTCGCCGCCGATGCGATGCCTTCAACTTTATCAAGGTTTAGATTGGTGAGTCCCTTTTTTAAATTTTTCTGGTAATTGGAGATTGTTTAATTATTTGATCCAAAGTGGAAGGGAGAGTGTTGTCTCAATGGAAAGATATAGTATCGGAAACAATGTTTTCGGGTATAAAAACCGATATATTTGAAATTTGAAATTTGAAGTTGCCTTTACTTTAGGCGGATATGAAGGCGACGGTGGAGAGATATTATTTATGAATCTGTGACACACTCTCTTTTATTGGCTTTGGTCACGAGATCATGGAGAGAGTTACTTTAATAATTTTGTGAATAAAAAAGTGTAATTAGAGTGTTGAGTCATTAATTAAAGGATGGAAGATGCCCTTTCGGTTCCCTTCTATTTTGAACAGGTTGGTTTTCGTGTTGATGCATCAATTCCATTCACAACTCACAGCAGTAGAGTTCTCTAAATTTTTTTTATGTATATTTACATCTTCATTCATGTTAGAGGGATATGATGCAAAAAAGCAATAATACATAAAGATGAAGGCAAAATAGTAATGATGATTAACCAATTTCATATTTAATTTTATCCAATGAACATCATGCACACGCTCTTTCCCCCTTTTATTCCTTAAATGGAGCAAATTGGGTCTACTCAGAGGAAGGAATGCTTCTACCAAGTTCATAGCTGAACAATGTAGATGGTGACGTAATCCATTTTGAGATGGGCAATTCTTCATCGAGGTTATTAGTCGCCCTCTAAAAAGGGAGATTATGATTCTGGATAAATACTTTATGATTCTATCTCGGATGGTGATTTTATGATCCCATGCCGAGATCGGTATTAAGTAACGATTTTATGATCCTATATCGATGATTGATGATTCTGGATTGGGATTTTATGATCCCATACCGAGGTCTGTTTTAAATAACGACTTTATGATCTCACACTAATGTTAATAGGTTGACCACCCTTGAGCGATCTGAATAGGTTACTCACTTTTAAATAATCAAGATGGACTGACTACCCTTAACAGTCTGAGTGACCTAACTCACCCCAAGATGGGCAATTCGTCTTTAAGATTAATCTAGAATGTTAGGTTCAAATTAGGCTTATATTAAGATTTCTTAAAGGATTAGATTATGCTAAAATCTAGATTGAGATTAGGAGTAAGTTAATTACTATTATTATTATTTTTTATTTTGTTAAAAAAAAAAAGGAATTGGGGAAGAGAGAACCCCCTTCCTCTCTCTTAGGGTTTGAGATAAGGGAGAGAAAGAAAAGGGATAATAGAGGGAGAACAGATTAGACAAGGGATTGAGAGAGGGAGAGAGAGAGAGATGGAGATAGAGATGGAATCGTCGACATTGCCCTTCCACTGCTATAAAGAGGATGGATCGAAGAGTAAAAGGAGGAAAAAATTGAAAGAAAGTGAAATTGGATGAAGAAAAATCTGGAAAAAAGGAAGAAAGGAGATCGGAGGGAGTTTTTTCTACAAATTTATCTTCTAAAAGGGCCGATTAAAGGTAATCCAAAACCCCTTCTAATTTTTTTTCTGCAAAACCTTCTTCTTCCTCTTCCCATTCAAACCCTAGCAGACCAGCCTTAGAAGCAGATCCAAAACCTTGAAACCCCATTCGAAAATCCCATAAAAAACCCCTCTGTTCATCCCTGCAAGAAATCCCAACCAAAACCCTAGGTTAAATCCCCAATTTAACCCCCTTTTACAGTTGATCCAACCATCAAAACCTTAGAAGATCAGTCCGAAAAAACCCAAACCCCCAGTTCGTCCCTAGCTGAATCCATCTATCAACTCATTCGACCCTAACCAAAACCCCATACCTGCAGACCATAATTTTTGATCTTTTTTTTCTCTAAACCTAAAGCGAATTTTTCTGGTCAATCTTCCCCAAATCTCACCCAAAACTCCAGATCTTTTTTCTGATTATTTTTTTTTTACAAGTCGAAACCCAGTTTGTGTGTCCCATCAAAGCCTCCACCAAACCAAGAAACCCCCTTCATAACCCCCTTAAAAAATCTGCAAAAAGCCCCCAATTGAATCTTTCTGATCCCGGCATTATTGTCGGCCAAGCCGAGTTCTTCAGGAGTTAAATATCAAAGAGTTGGATTTGCTGCTACAGGTATTTAAATTTTCATTTAAATTTTTTTATCATGATGATCAGAGATGTATTGAAAGCATATTATGGATAATTTTATTTTTGATGAATCTCATTGATCCATGGATGTAGTAATCTTGATTTGAGTGGATTTTGATCAATTTTTATGGGTATTTTTTTGGCTTATTTAATATCTTGGATAATCTAATTTCACCATTAATTTGTTTATTTCTGTTATTAGTGTAAAAGGATTAGGATTAATTCAATTTTAGTATTCTTAGTTTTTAGTAACTTAGATTTGGATATTGATTTAGGATTTTTTTTTTTTATTTTTACTTTTGTTCTATTTAGTTATTTTTAGATTTTTAGTGCTTTAGGATTTAATTTAAATTGGCCAAATATAATTAGACTAGGTAACCGGTTAAACCGGAAGAGAGGGGGTGCCTAACACATTCCCGCTCTCTTAACTAAACCTCCTTACCCAATCTGGTTAGACCAACATAAAAATCACATTTTTTTGGTCTATTTTGAGATAAAAGACAAATACATGGGTGACCATTCACGCCCGAACCCAATGGATGGTGGCGACTCCAATCAACCCTATCTATCTGGGGTCCACCCGACCCGAGGTAGTTCATACACTTTACTTAAGAGTACTTCAAAGGCAACGTGTTTCCTCTCACTAAAGTCCAATTCAAAGGCATTCGAATTGGTTATTTAACCCAGGACCTAGGAACATCCTGTGATAACTCTGCCTTACAAGGATGATTGATCATGAAAACTGAATCACTCGCTGAGAAACTTACATTTAAGATTCTTATATAGGTAAATTCGTTAAATATACTGATTACCTTGTAAAATGTATAAAGTTACTCTGGTTTCTTTCAACGGAATATGGATTGAACTGCCAAAAAGGGATCCTTCGAAAATAAACAGAAAGCTTGAGGAATATCTGTAGAATTCGAATGACTTGTTTATGTAAAGAAGATTGCAATGAATCCCCAATACAATCATGTGTTAAAACCTCAGCTACTTATATATCTGATGTATATCTTATTTGAGGGGATTTTTTGTCTTATCAGGTATGACAGTGATAAGAACGGTAAACGTTGCTTTATGAAAACTTTATGCATGTAACACATGTCATTTAGTCCCTGATCTTCTAGGCTATAGAGCAACCTATCACAGAGCAAGTTCACTTGGTCAAATGACTCACCACAATTTGTTTTTGGAAAGAATTTAACTGCGTTGAATATGCGTACACTTGGATATGCATTGCTGCATGGAGATATTTCTAAGCTCCTCTGTGGACAATTATCTAATTGACATATGTCCTGATCAAAAGAGGATGTCATTTGATGATTTCTCTATAAATAGTAGAGCCTGCCCACAAATCAATTAATTCAAAAATTTGTAGAATCGCTCATAATCTGAATAACTGTTGGAACATTGAAAAGTACAAATCAACTTAAAGTAAAACTCACAAATACTTACAAGACTAAGAATGATAACTTAACAAAGAAACAAACAAAAAGACTTGTGTCATTCGAACATTGAGGTTTTCTTGTTTTGTGGTGTGTGTTCTTATTGACATATCTGACATCTCAACTTCCCTTCTTTTTTACTCTTTGTTTGTCTTATTTACAAATCACATTGAGAAAAAAACGCACTAAATAGAATAATTGCATGACAGTTTAGACTATCCCGAAACAATCTCTTCAGACTTTATCCTCGTTCATACTTTTGTAATAGTGAATTCAACTTTACTAAATAAAATATTCAAATTTTGAATGTTACAAATTCTACATCACCGATGCTTATTAAGTAAAAAGATAATATAGTCATTCAATACAAACAAACAAGTAATCGAAGTTCGAATCTTTTAACGACGGGATATACAAAAAAAACAATTACCATATTAAATAGAATAGATGCAAATATAAAAAATATAAATATATAAATGCAAATGCTCTATAATGTAGGGGGTATATAAGTAAAAAGCCCATTTTCGTTATGGTTTGCCGGAGGACAGCTATTTTGAAGTTGTGGGTCCCACTATCACGTCGGTCTTGCCTGCCGTATGTTTTCCCATGTGCAATGTCGTGTACTCCGTCCATGTTTCTCGCTCTGATTGACTAATTGAAAGCGAATAGGCGCATCGCATCTACAAAGAACAAAAGACCCCACAGCCCGGCTTAGGGGGGTGCCCACAACTCCGGCGGTATACCTTTTTCTGGAATCATTCCTTTTTCTTTAAGCATACAAATAGTTAAAAAGCATGAGAAGAACGGGGTGATGGAAGAGAATAAAAGGCTTTTCAAAGAAGAACCGAAGACTTTTTAGGAAGAAGAAAATCAGCAAATCAGCTGTGGTCTACGGTGTTGTACACAGTGGGGTGGGCTATAATTGGGTGAAAACATAACTCAGCTGTGGTATACGGTGTTGTCTACACTGTGGGGTGGCTCTCTGATTGGTTTAAAAAATAACTCCCAAGTATGTTTTCACCCAATTATAGGCCACCCCACAACACTGTAGACCACAGCTGATTTTCTTCCCTTTTTATCATCTGTATGCTGTTGTCTCTCAGAGTTACTGGGCTTGTCTGCTCTCAAATAGATTCTCCTCGTCAGAATTTGTAGCAATCTGCAACAACAAATTCTCTTACACAGGACATCTTCTGACACAACACGCTTTTGGCTTCTTAAAATTGTCAATCGTAACACGCTTCGCATCCTCTACAGTGATCCATACAATGCCGTTGGATCGCTGTCACGTGCACAAGCGGAATTAACGGCAAACATAACTTAACGATGTCAAATATAAAAAAAAAAAAAATTAATAATAACAAAAAAATTTCCACATTTCAAATCTTTAGGCATAATTTACATTATCATATGGGATAACGATAACCCATCTTTGGTTGGCACGGACTGTCTACTTACACTAACTAATCTACTTGTAGCACAACCCGTCTTCCCTAGGCATGGCCTATGAAATCCATCATACTCATTATGTCATTAGGCACTATTCCATACTTAGTATTCCTATAATCACAGAAAATAGGAATACTTTAGGTTCAATCCTAATAAAACTAATGGCCAATCATTCTATTAGGCTTGATTATTAAACATTATAATCTGATTTCTATAAATCCTCTTAATCATGCAATCAACAACAGGGAATTAAAGAACCTAAAAATAACATGAAATTA
>JAUPMG010000017.1:11682125-11694318 GCA_031762675.1 Pachysandra terminalis | reverse complement strand
AAGTTGTTGGTGGAGATGGTGAATAGGGGCTTTGTCCCTAGAAAATTCACTTTCAATAGGGTCTTGAATGGGCTGTTGCTGACTGGAAATCAAGGTTTTGCTAAAGAGATCCTGAGAGTGCAGAGCAGATGCAGTCGCCTTCCTCGGCAGTTCAAATTGTGAAGTCCGTTGAAAGTCAGGGCTTGAAGTACGAGAATGTGGTCCACATCTATGTATGTAATTGTTCTAAACATTATCATCAATGTGATATATATATGGCAAGTTGACTATAATGAATTTGGAATTAATTGGGATGTTGATCTGTCTATATGGCGTAACTTTTGTCATGCCCGATGTGTAACTCTTGCTGTTTCTTGTTAATTGTAGCTTATCAGTATGGCAACAACAAGAGCAAAATGTCTTATCCCAACTACTTGGGGTTGGCAACATGAATCCTTTACGGTCATCTCAATCTGTCAAAAACCATATTAGTATCATTTTGATTTATTATATCAAATGCTTGTTTTCTGTATCATATTAGCAGGTTTTGTTTAACTGATGTTGGCATAGAATGAGAAGAGATGAACACAGGCCATTACTATGTCTCAAGATTCATGATCTAGTTGGTATTGGTTTTAATATCTATAATATAGTATTTGATTTATTAAAACTTTTTTTCTTGGAGAGAAAAAATATTTGTCCGAGTCCGGGTAGATGAATGACTAGATTTTCTTTCTATGTTTTGCTTCCCACTTAAAATTCAAGTTTGACCATGCTGTCTACGAAGAGTACATAGGTCTCTTTTTTATCATGTTGATACAGGGCTCTTAGTCTTTTAGCTTTTCATTAGCAATTGATTCTTATGTTAGCTTACGGGGGTGTGACCTTGTTCTCGCACTAGAATCATTATTTTTAGATGCATCAACATCATAGAAATTTGCTGAGAATGTTTGTGCTTCCAGAGGGACAATCCGATCAAGTCCCAATGTCCCATAGGATGACAATTTGTTTATTGGTCAATACATTGTATAACAAATTTCCAATACAATGGTCCAATTTCAGTAAATCTGGACGTTAAAAGTTTTGAGAATGACATATCTGCATCTAGTTGGAGTTCCATGTGTTCATGTCACCAACCAAACAAAGCTGCTATATGATTTCTTGTTGCTTTTGTTTAAACTGCTAAAGTCTCCTTTCATTTCTATTGTGTGCTCAGGTATGAATGCTCAATGTAAATGGATGCGGAAATTATGAAGATATATACGATAATTATACATGATAGATCTGGCTGAACTTGAACCGAGTCCTTTCATTGAATTGAGTTGTAGACTGGCATGATGAAGAGAAGGATTCAGAATACCATTTGCACAGAATAATCTATATAAAGCACCGGATACCTAAAGCAGAAAGAGTCATACCCCACTTCTGAAAGCTTTCACTGTAAGTCCTAACTGAAGATCTAAATTTTTACAATTTTTCTTCGAAACAGTAAGTGGGGATGGTTTAACAACGACTGATCTATTCTCACTGGACCTTTCTGTCTGTGTCGGGCTGAACATGCAAGTATCTTGTTGGAATGGAATGTGAGAGTGTACAACATACAAATTCGAGACTTGGGATCCATTCATGTATGCATTCTGTTCGAAGGAGTTGAAATTGATCCGAGGCTCTTCATAAAGGGTAAACTCAGGTATGTTGCAGGAAGGATCATAAAACCATGGAAGAGAACGACAATAATTGAAGCCGTAAGGTTGAAGGTAACAATTGATGCTAGTTTTCCTTGCTTGAAGCTGTGATCTTTTCTTCTTCATTCTTTCTTTTTTGTGGGCATTTTGGTGACCCCCCAATGCTTGTGAGTTCGCAAACTCCTTCGAACAAAATTTGCATTCATACTTCTTGCATTCCTGCACACCCAGTGGACTTTTCTCCTCAACAGGTTTCTCTCTTTTAGACAAAACTGTTACTGATGAATCTGCACTTTCATCTCTTTCCTCAGATCCTTGTGGACAGCTCTCACCTTTCATATGTGGATCAACTTCAAACCCAAACAATCGGAGCTTCTTCTGTCCAACATTGATTTCCCATCTTGGAGAGAGGAAATCAGAGACAGAAACACCTTTTCCTAGCAAGTTCTTTTCCATTTCTCAATATGTGAACATCTTGCCAATTCACTTTGCAGTCTCTCTTCCATTTATAGTGAAGTCATATAGGTCCAACAATGCAATGCACCTCAAACAGGATAACCAATACAAGCTTGAACAACATGAACATATACCCAAAGAGTCGATGAAAGGAAAAAAAAAAAAAAAAAATGTCAGATCAAAGAATTGGATTAAACTTTCTTCATATTATATTTAGATATGACTCGAACTTTCACCGTGAAAGCGGATTCAGTCTGTTTGATTGAGGAAACCCATTGTCTCTAAACACTTGTATAATCTATGTTTAATATCCTATTACAATACCAATTGGGCATATAAAATACATATTCCATGTTTAAGTAGGAGAATAATAATATTAAATGTGATTTAATGTAACCCTAAAAAGTCAAAAGAAGTGTTCATGCAAATCGAGTGGAGGGTACCCTAACTTTGCGACAGATCTCTCTTTCCCTTAAATGCAAATTAAAGATGATTTTGCTTGGCCAATTAGTGAGCCATATCAATCCCATCCATTAAAAAGGCTTCAAAAAAAAAATCATAGAGATGCTGAGATTTCTGTGGCATTGTGTTTATCTGGAAACCAATAAAGTTTATTCAAAAAAGATTTTGGAATTTTGGAATTGGGAGAGGGAGTAAGTATATAGCTCCTAAAAAGGGGAATTGGAAGTGGGAAATGAGGTAGGCATATACTCAGAAGGGTCTTTAATGAGATCTGGGCATATCTTCTTAAAGCAGGAAAAAAGTATTGGTTTCCAGCTGAATTGAGTCATCAGCTTCTATTATTGAATACGCAAGCAAAGGCTTTTGTGTTGGACAACTGTACTCGTTTGAATCCCATCTTTTTGTAGCTTTTGGGATAAATTAGCAACTAAGTATTGGATTTTGTTGTTGTTATCACGCTGCCTTGCGCTAAATATCCCAGTGGTTGGATTTCTTCCATGATTAGGCATCTGTAATCTTTTCCAATTGCTTTCTTGTTTTAGGTGAATAATTCCATGTAGGCATGCGAAGTCATCAAGGATTCATTGTCTTTAAATTGTGGTGGCATGGTGAGTGGGTTGGTCGATCGATAAGTTTCAAGTCATTTCACTTTGTTTATTTTTCTCTTGAAGTTAAAGGAAACAATGGAAAAGAAAGGAATGTGCACTTTTCCTTGGCTTTCTTTCTCCTTCATTTAAAGGGAAAAAATTTGAGAGGCTTTTCACTTAAACAAGGCATATGTGAAAAAGCATTTTCTAGTGAAAACCATGTTTTCCATCAATCTAATAAATTGGAAAGTTAATTTTCCTTTGATTTTAACGGGGAAGGTGATACCTGTGATCCTTTCGTGTGTTTAAATTGAAGATTACATAACAAGGAGTAGAGCCTAGCCAAAGGAAGAACCTAACCTTTTGTGGGGTAGTCTGTCTTGGTTGAGAATCTGTCAGTAGTAGTTCAGTCCCATATTATTAACTTAATCAGTCATTATATTACATTTTAGACATGTCTTGTAAAACTTGTGGAAGAAGAAGTGATCTACTTAATCAGTTTACAAGTCAACCCTATTTTAATTTACTCAATTTCTTTCAAATGATAATTGGATAGAGGGCAAGAGTTCTCATGGGATGCTTTTGTTTGCTGGTTGTTGCCCCTTTTCTTGGTGCACCTCTTGGCAAAACTTGCCATGCGTGACGACAAGGCAGTTCAGATCAAATTTTAATTCATTTGGGATCCGTTTGTTGAGATGAAGGTAAGCCTTATTCCTGTCTGCTCCTGCAGGTATCCAGCCAATGGTTTTTGTAATCCAAAACACCTGTATATATTGATATATTAGTGTTAAAAAGAGTTTTTTTTTTTTGCCACCATTGATTAGTAATATTGATTATATACTCACGTGTGTATGCACTGGGAAATCATCCTGCTGAAGATGAAACATTAGAACACAGGCTACCTGTCATTCATTTTACAATTAGCATGTTCCTAGTATATATATTATGAGAACACAATGAAACAGTAATAATACTAAAAATCTTATAACAGATTCTTAAGAGCTGCAAAAAATGGCGAGGTTTATCTCGAAACGAGCATTCAGAAATCATGGCTACCAATAATATGGGAAAAAAACACACAGCTATAGTCCTCCAATTAATTAATCTTCACTCCAAGTCTTTCCACCTTCCCCTCCCAAATGCTACTAGACCTAGATCTAGTACCAAAGGGAAGACACATATAATTGGTTGGGAAATCTCCTACTTAGAACCCAATAATTCCTGCACGCTCTTGAAGAGATAGCGTACACAACTCTCCCATTTCCAGGACAGTGCCTTCACTTGGATTGATCCAAAGCTGAGAAGCTTTCTCAAAAGACCTAAGAATAGCTCTAAGGTTGGACACCTATTGTAAACACAAATTTTGTTATCGAAGAACAACGAACAAGATCTGTAGATACGAAATCAATTTGTAGAGATTTAAAAATGGGAGATCACAATTTCTAGGGCTTTTCTTTGTACAAAAGAAAATATCCTCTGATTCTTCTCTTCAGGGTCTTCAATCCAAGGGTTGTAACAACTTATTCTTGAGTTGATTTGATCTTCCTTGATCTCCTTTGCAGCGATAAGGAAGGTGGTGGATTTGATAGATTTCGCTAACGATTGTAGGGATTGTTGTGAAGTCTTCGGCTTGATTTTCGGACTTGTAGACTTATAGAAGATGTGGGACAAAGGCTTCAACTTTAGCTTAGATCTCTGGGCCTTTCAGCTTATTCAAAGATGGAGTTTTATCTTCGGGCTTGAATGTAGTTTTAGAACTTCAAGTCTTCAGATCTTCAAGGCGGTAGACCAGAAAGGCTTCAGAGCTTCTTCTTTTTGATATTTCTTCCTTCAGTTTGATGATTTCTCCAGGATCTAGGAGAGCAACACTTCTTCTCCTTGGCTTGGCTTCATTCCCCTACCCCTTTGGAATAAGGGAGGGCCACCCTATTTATAGATGTAGAGGTGATAGAATTGTTTTTAGAGAATTATCATCAAATTTTGGAGATAATTATCTATTTATCAAGAATAATCCAAATTTAGTAATAACTCTCTATTTATTAAGAATTATCAAGATTTAATAGATAATTCTTTGTGGGACCTATCAAGAGCAATTTAGGTAACTCTTTTTCAAAGAAAGATTCAATTTTCTTATTTGAGGAGTCTTATCTCTAAATGGGTCTACCTTGTGAGATCGTGCCATGTGGCATATTTTTATCTCAAAATTTCTCTATCTATACCTACTCTTTAGAACCATTCAAAAAGATCAAAGTATCATCAACAAACTGAAAATGAAAGATAATAGGACCCTCCACACCTGTCAGGGAACCACCTGACTTACCTTCCTCCTAGGTTTTACCAAGCATCCAACCCAACGCCTCCACAACTACCAGAAGCGATAAAGGGTATAGAAGATCCATCTAAGAACTCTGCAATTCTTGAAGTGACTCTTCAATGCCCTTAGTTATGGAACAAAAAAATCCTATGAAGATCTCGTGTTTTGTTTGAACGATTTTTTAATAATGCACACTCGATGGATATAAACATTAAAAGTATAGGTATTACACTTGCTTCAAGGTGGTGGTATTGTGTTGACGGCAACAAAGAGGACGCTAATCATTTTCTTGCTGAAAGAAAACTCGTATCTCAGGTTTGGGTATTCAATATCATGGACGTGCCATTAGGGCTGTTAATGGATCGGATCATGGTCCGAGTTCGATCCGAATCCAATCCGAGAAAAGCAGATTAGCAAGGGATTTCTGATCCAATAATCCGATAAGATATGATCCGATTCGATCCGATTTGAATTGGATCAAATTCGGATATAGGCTGATTCGATTCAATAAGAGTCCGATTTGATTTCATTTGTGTACATATATAAATATATAAAATATATATCACAGATATACATATGTATGCATATATAATATTGGGTGACTACAAGTATTAAACATATAATTAGAAATAAGTCATTAGTTTAAGATACTTTTAAAAAAAGATTGAACATATATCAAATTATATTTCTTTTTATCGGATTTCTTATAACTATAAAATATGCTTACCAAAAAATCCGACAATTATTCGAATCTGATCCGATTCGAAACTAATCGGATTTGGTAAGGGATTTATGATCCGACGATCCGATAAAGTATAATCCGATTCAATCCGACTTTTAATCAAATCAAATTTGGATATGCCCTGATCCGATCCGTTGACAGGCCTACATGCCATTACTTAATGACAGGTCAGTGTGGGATTGATGGAATGAGATTCTAGTTTTCTCTTTCCACATTCAAGTCTCAATATGGTCTCTTGAAAGGTTTGATTCCTTGCCTCACTGTTTAAAAAAGCTGTGGACTGAAAGAAACAACAGAATTTATGAAGGTTACAAGTATCTCCACAACGAGTATCATGGATAAAAGTATCTGCTGGCTTAGGGAGCTGTCTACCCTCTTCACTCTATAAATATCTTGCAACTTCACTCATACTATTGCTTTGAATATTCCTCATAATCCAGTTAACAATCTTCCTTAGAAAATATACACTCTTTTTCGGCAATGAAGCCTTGTTTTACTGTTATTTAACTTACTACAGATGGTGCTTCCAGAGGAAATGGTGGTATTAGTGACGGGGTGGTATTTTTCAAGACAACAACAGTAATATCATTTTTGCATTCTCTCATTATTATGGTGGCTAAAATTAGGGCCTTATGTATTGGTTTTGTCTTGATTCTTTTATGGGTCTAAAATTTCAATTTATTTAGGAATATTTTTTTAGTTGGATTATGAATTATTTTGGGTATCCTAATGGGAATATAATTTGGAGATTCAATAAGAGGGTTCTTAAGCCTACGAGAGAGAGAGAGAGAGAGAGAGAGAGAGAGAGAGAGAGAGAGAGAGAGAGTTGTCCATGATGGAGATTAAAGATTTTTCCTTTAGGGAGATATCTTCATGGTTAAGAGTTTTTCTTCTTGTTGTTTGCTTCAACTTGTGCTCTTGAGGTATAGACTACGATCTTGTTTTCTTTTGGAGTTAATATTTTTTAGGTAGAGCGTTTAGACAGCATCAGGATGAAGCCTCTTAAGTTGGCTCTGGCTAAGTGTGTACTTTTTAGGGATGCGCTCCAAGTACGGTTGCTATTTTTGTTATAATTTTCACGATATAGTGGAAATTTATTTGTCTTCTCCTATGGACAAAGACCTGTTTTGGGTGAACCATCTAAATCCATGTATTGTATTTTTTTTAGGTTGTTTCTCATTTCTCTGTTTATATTTCACATATTGCATAATCCACAACCAAATCAATTCCTTCATAACATTAGTATGAAGGTTATTGATTATACCTGGGAGAATATGATACCACAGCACTATATGATAGTCTTGGATATGCCCACACCTTGGGCATCAACGACACTGGAATGCGATGACATTAGAGTGGAATGTGACTCCCTGGTCTTGATTGGATCTATGAAAAGGTCTCTTGATGCTCCTTGGGCCATTCTTCCTTGACTGAAAAGAATTAAAGCTTTGTTAGACAGAGATTCTATTTCGCATATTTACAAAGAGGCTAACCAACTTGTTGAATCCCTTGCCAAATATGGTTGTGAAAATGGATCCAACAATGTCGTCTTCAACAAGCATCAACTTCCTTATCAGTTCAGATCGGCTAAGAATTGAGAAGACTGGTATATTCCGTTTCTGATAATGTAATTTCCATTTCATTAACGCAATTTGTACACCATTGTTTCATGCATGCAGATAAGCTATGCCTATGCCTCTTGTATAGCATTTATTGAAGAATAAGACTCATTATGGCCCCCTTAGCTAGGTGCAATCTATTTTTTCATTACATGTGCTGGGGTCTATGACTATCTCAATCCCCGTATTAGGAGGCTTTCTCAAAAATACCAATAATAATAACAGTCAAGTAGACAAAATAGATCATCCGACCAAGTTTTCATGTCTCTTATCGAAGTCTAATAAACAAATTACATTGTCAAAAAAATTCCCAATCCATGAGGTCATAGGCCTTCTCCATGTCAATTTTACACGCTAATCGCCTTCCCCACTCTTCATTATGGAATCAATGAATTCATTGCCTTCTACAAATCATCCAAACTCTCTAATCAAGATGTCTTAACTGCGAATAGGACTTGGAGAAGAGAGTAGCTGGAAGACTCTTTCAGAAATATATACTTTCAAAACATTTTGGCTGAAGAGAGACAGGTTGGTTGAAGTTTATCTGGTAGAAATATCTTCCCACTAAAAGTTAGCATTTTTCTGCAGTTGACTGTAATGTGCAGCATGCTGGTATTAAATAGCATCTTAATGTAGATGCCATTTGGGTGAAAGAAATGAAACTATTTCCCATGTTCTCTGCCAGGGGAATCTTGCAATTGAAGTATGGTTTCATTTTGGGAGTTTGTTTAATATCCAACTCCACGGCCTGGATTCAGTTCAAGATTGCTTACGACATTGGTTTTGATTTTCGATCAACAGTCAGTTGGGTGTGGTAAAAGTTTGGAAGCTGCATTGGGAATTGTTGTTAGTGAGAAATAGGCAGCGATTTGATGATGACCATACTAGTAACGATCACATCATTAATCGAGTTACACATTGGCTGAAGGGGCTTGTTTTTGGGTTTTGGCCTAATCATCTTGCGGATTTAGAAATGCATGGCAAGTTGAATAGAGTTCTGAAGAGTGCTACTATAGAAGGTGGATATGTATTATTATTTTTTTTGGTGACGTGGAACCCCTGACCCCTACTTAGTGGAAGATGGTAAACCCAGGATACATGACCTCACCCACAAGGACCATTATCAGGTAAGCCCAAGGACTAGAACCTGGGACCTCCAGTTCCTGAGATGGAGAGCCTGCTAGTTGATTGAGCTAACCCGTATGGGTTAAATAATTGAATTCAAATAAGTGGCAAATGCAAAAGCCAACAGAGAAGGTGGCTATGTTGCTAACACAATGAAAGTTTTATTTGATTAGAGTGAGGAGGAGAAAGAGCAAGCTGTGTCTTGGCTAATAAAAAGATGGCAATTGCTTTTGGATGATTACTGATTAGTACCGTGGTAGGAACTTCCATTCAGATAGTAAAGAATCAAAGTATACTGAAGGTTCTCATTTGGTAAAATAAGCCATTTCCAAAGCTTTAGCTAGAGAAATAGTTATAAGAGTGATCTTGTTTTGGCATTTCCAATGAAGGAAATTAGGGAAAGGAAAGAAATGTTAACGCTCTAAATAACACACGTTATCCTAGTAAAAGCTACATGAAAATGTAGACAATAAGCCATTAATGCTTTACCTTGTTGATCGAGATCAAGCAATAATAATAAATACAGTAAAAACAAAGATCAAAACAATGCACACAGATATACGTGATTCGACAAAGCTTACGTTCAGAGAAATAGGGCAAATTTTCAATATATCCTTACTGTACCCCTTAGATTCCTCTCCCTTGGATCTACATACTAATGAATATGGGCAAATTTTCAATATATCCTTACTGTACCCCTTAGATTCCTCTCCCTTGGATCTACATACTAATGAATATGAACCACCCACTATCTCTAACATACCTTAACAACAAAAATAAAAGAAAGCAAAACTATCAAGAAAGCCATTAAGAACAAAAATAAAGAGAAAACCATTAAGGCATTTCCATCAACCAATACTCTAGTTGAGGGAAGGGGAAAGAGAATTACCGTTTTAGGTCCAATTCCTTTGAAACGACAGAGCTCAGCCTTGATTTCAGAAACGGACATGTCTCGCAAGTACTCCAAGCAAAGTTTGCCTCTCTTCTCAAGCAGGAATCTCAATATGTTCTTGATGCAAGAAGCTTTTGTACCCGCCAGACCACCACATCTGATTGCATTCTCTATACACTTGGAATCGGCATCAAGAACCTTCATGGAAAACAAAAGCAAATGAATGAAAATCATCGAAATAACCCTAACTGTTCTAAGCTATCGAAACCCTAAATAAGATAAAAGAAAAGGAAATCAAATTCATGGATTCAGCATTACATGTTCCCAGGTGGGGAAATCGGATTTGAGAGAAGCGAAAGCCCTTTGGGAATTGGTCTCTGTGGTGTTCTGCGAGAGGAGAGTGCTTACTAGACCGTCCAACACGCTTTCTTTTGGATTTTCCGTTGACGGAGAATCAGATTCCGAGAATGAGAGACTATCATCGACCGGATTGCGGTCCGAAGCGATCGGAGAAAGAATCAAAAGGTGGAAGACTATGGTTTGTTGTTATGTGTTTCCGGTACCTCTGATAGTACTTGATGCACAGATAAATGATCAAAAATATCAATTTACTTTGAGGTTTGAGCAATCGAAGGTTTGAAATACTTGCTTTCACTCGCCTAAATCAAAAAAAGACCGTTACGGTGAAATGTTTCATTTTCCTTGAAGTTAAACAAATGAAGAAATTGATAAGATCAGTCAGGAACGTATAGAAAGACAACACAGAACTTTTTAATTTCAAAAAAGATGATTCTTAAGACAAATGCTCTGTAAATTTTCAGAAAATGTCCAATATTCAGATCCTCTAATCCCCTCTTTTCTGATGCCTCAACCTCCTTTTATAGCTTCAGATTCATTCTCTAACCGTTTGTAACGTTTCATGAAAATGTTGAAGACGTTTGAGTGAAAAAGCGTTTTAATTTGAATATTCAATATCTAAAACGTCAAATTCAATATGTAACGTTTCAATAAATGTTTTCATAACATTCGATTAAGTTAATAATCATGACGTTATAAAAATAGTGATATGTTGTTGTTCAGTATTGATTCAAGTCCTTTAATGCTACAAGCTATTCGAGATCTTGCTCTTCGAAAGTCTTGATAGGACTTATCTTTCTGGCCATCCATTCCTGAAAGTCTAATATTTATTTCTCCTATGTTGGATAAACTACTTCAAGATCAGAGTCTTTGAATAGTGCTTGAATGTCAAGGAATATTCACTTAACAAAATATAATTCGCGACATTATGACTTCGAGGTGTCATACTGTCTATTTCGAGTTATTATTTCGAAGAATAACTTCGAAATAGGAATGCAGTGTCTTTAAATGATAATTCGAAATACCAATCATCTTAAAGAAATGATTCTGAAATAATCATTTCGAATAATTATTTCGAAGAATATTGAATATCAAGAAATGTTCCCTTATAATTCATAACTTCATGTTTTCATAATGATCATTTCGAGTAACTATCTCGAAATTTGATTTTACTTTATTTGTATGATATTCCTAAAAAATGTCACGACTTTGGGATAGTAAACTTGCCATTTCAAGATTCTATCTCGAAATACCTAACAATAATTATTTTGAAATACTGCATCAAAATAGTGTTATGCTGATAATCTCTTTATATGAGATATTATGATGAATTGACCCTCTCGAAGTGGTTAACCTGTACGACGAATTGATCCTCTCGAGGCAGTTAACCTATATGACGAATTGGCCCTCTTGAGGCGATTAACCTGTATAACGAATTAGCCCTCTCGAGATGGCTAACATATATTGCCTTATGTCTAAGGCAACATAATATTTCGAAAGTTTTATTTCGAATGAATGTCAGTTCGAGATCCATCTCGAGTAGATTCTCTAACTGTATACTGATTTTTGAATAATCCTTCCATGTTAAATGGGCTTTCAAAGTGAGTTTCGAATATATGTTATGAATTCATAATGTAGCATGTAATTACATAATTGACCTTACGACGTGTAAAAATATAATTAGATTAAATCAATTTTCAAATTGGCTCATCATCGGTACTTGGCGAATTCTTTGGAGAAACCATGTAAGGCCATGAGATCGTCCCTAAGGCCTTGGCATTCCTCAAGAGTGGGTCGAGCATAAGTGGGATATGGCTCGTCGACGGTGTCATCGACGCCCTCGCTCTTGGCGCGTTTAGTAGCAGATACAATCGACGATGACGATTCAAACTGCTTCAGCTGCTGCTTCTTTCGTTTGCTTTGCTGCATTTGTGAACCTGAGGCATTCTCACTCTTTTTTATTTTTTTTGTTTTT
>JAUPMG010000017.1:11640088-11651250 GCA_031762675.1 Pachysandra terminalis | reverse complement strand
AACCATACATTTTTAATATCCGATTTTATCTTAGTTCGTTTTGGCTAAGATATCACTGCCACTCCCAGACTTCCGTCTGGAGTGAAGGTTACGGGTTCGGATTCGGGTCGCCTATGAGGTGTCCGGTTCAAGTCGTGACAGGATCTCAACGTCTCTATTCGATCTTAGGATTAGATGACAAAGTCTATTCAGACTCAGGATAGGATCTCAATGTCTCTATCCGATGTTAGGGATCAGATAGTAAAGTCTATCCCATTTGGGATAGGATCGAGTTGTCTCTAACCGGTCTCGAGGTTAGATCACAAAGTCTTTTCTCGGACTCGGAATAGGATAAAATCGTCTCCATCCAATATTGAGAATCAGACACTTTAGTCTGTTTTTTATAAGACGCGGAATAGGATCATAAAGTCTCTATCCGGAATCATGAACATCGGTGTGGGATCATAAAGTCGCCATCCGACTTCGGGATAGGATCATAAAGTCACTACCCGGAATCAGCTTCTCCCTTTATAGAAGGTAGTTACCTCGATGACGAATCGCCCATCTCGGGGTGGGTTAGGCCCGATAATATGTATGAATTGACCATCTTAGGGTGGTTAGCCCGATGCTAAGAAATAATATACTCGACAAGGAACATAAAGTGACGAATTGGCCATCTCAGGGTGGCAAGCCCGTTGAAAGTATAATAATATACGAATTGACCATCTTAGGGTGGTTAACCCATCAAGAAGAATAATAAGTGACGAATTGGCCATCTCGGGGTGGCAATCCCATTGAAAGTATAATAATATACGAATTGACCTTCTTAGGGTGGTTAGCCCATCGAGAAACGTAATACGCGGAGAATTCGCCATCTCGGGATGGCAAGCCCTCAAACAAATGGATGTTAGAGACATATAAGAGGTGTAAGCCCCCAAACAAGAAAAGTCATGCATCTCATATTTTAAACCGAAGTTACAATTGAGATCCGTCATCAGATGGTCCTCGAACCAATAACAAGTCCATCATAGATATAGACAGGATATACCCCCATCGGACCAAAGATTCAAACCATTAAATGTATAATTGGTTTTGAAAATAGCACCTAAACCTTGTTATTAAAATATAACTTTCAAAAATTACAAGTCTTAGGTTAGACTTAAAAAACGAAGAGAGGGCAACCCAAAGAATGCTCTATAGTTGATAAACGGTGTACATACGATATGATCGTGGGACGAATTGCTTTTGGACTAAATCGAGTCAAGCTACACCCTCAGGTCTCAACTCATAATTATTAGGTTTTCTGGGCTCCACTCCCTTAATTGACTATCTGTTAAAGGTAACTGACAGATTACTTCTGAATGGGACAAAATACCTTGAACGATGGGATATAAATTTGTATATGCCCTTCTCCTTAAAAAGATAATGGCCTACAAATGGCTAAGAAGAGCTCCAGTCTCTTCTTCTTCTTCTTCTTCTTTTTCTTTCTTGTTTTTGGGAAAGAGCCGGTATGAAACCCGATGCTGAAGCTGACACGCCGAAAAAGACCATGCAAGCTCGAGAGGAGGTAAAACTTATCGTTAATGGCGTCCAAACATCATAGTAACTCCTTTGAATCTGCTCGACAGAGAACAGCCCGAGAAAACAAAGACAAGAACTTGAGGGGAGGTCAAGAAAGGACATGAGGCTCGAGTCTGGGGGAAATGATTGGAGCTCGAGGAAGACGAGCTCGAAGAGAGAATCGGCATCAGATCAGTTCCAGGGAAAAGAGCCCGATCGGCATCGGATCAATTCCGAGAAGAAGAGCTGGACATCGGATTAGTTCCGAAGATAGGAATCCGACAACAGGATAGGCACCGAATCAATTTCGAGAAGAAAAGCCCGACATCGGATCAGTTCTGAGAAGAAGATTCCGACAACAGGATAGGCATTGGATCAATTCCGAGAAGAAGAGCCCGACATCGGATCAGTTCCGAGAAGAAGAGTCCGACATCGGGTCAGTTCCGAGAAAGAGAACTTGAGAGAGACGGGGGCCGGGGATCCAGGATCAAGATCGAGGCAAGGCTCAGAGAGGAGGCGAACATCGAGCTTAAGGAAGGGAGCCCGGTGCTCGGATTCGAGAGAAATCTCGGAAGACAGAAACAGGAAACCCGAATGAGAGGGATTTTGAGAGAAACCCGGAATAGATAATGTAAATAAGAGATGAAATCAAAGCTCTAACCCATAGTGAGAAAAGGTTTGATCAAACTATCACACCTCATCTCTCCTCTCTTGATTGCTTCTGAAATGAGAGTAATATGAAGAGAACTTGAACCCTTGTGACCTGCTTCTTAACCATTTTATCTCCATTAGGAAATAAGATCTCAAAAGAAGAAAGAGAGTTCAAGAGAGGGAAAGATCAGAGCTTGGAGGAGAGCTGGGGACATAGAGACGAGGTCGAGGAGGTGACCTCAAGGAAATAGGGCGTTCTAATTCCGTTTGTCCATTGTCTACCCAATTTTTGAAAACTAGATCCAATTCAAGGAATTCACTCACTTATAAAGTTTGTTGAAGATGCGCCATTTGCTTCCTTCATAGAAGGATTCAGATGTGAAATCCAAGAAGTGAGAGAGGTTTAATGTACTTCAAACAAGAAAAGTTCTTTGACATCCTCGGAGACGAAGGAGATGAACTTGGGAGAGAGGAAGATATAACCGCTGGAGCTCGAGGTAAATCATTGTAGCTGCTGCAGCTCAAGACGGCATCGGAGTAGCTCGAGGGAGATGAGAATATTGAGCTCAAGAAAAGCGGCCACCGAACTCGGAGGGAAGGCGGCGAAACTCGAGGTTGGGAAGCGGTTGAGGGAAACCGGGGTAGAGAACAAAAATCAAGTGAGGGGGCCGGTTCTGTTGACGTAGGGCCAACTTAAGATAAAAATTTAAAGAAAGAAAAAGAAATGTCTTAAAAAATGGCGTTCACAAGAGAGAGAATTTGAAGAAATATCTCAAAGGGGATCTCGAATAGAGAGAAATCCTGAGTAGAGGGGAGACCGGGTTGTAAATCTTATATCTTATATATACATATTGTTTATATTTCAACAATAATGATCAGCTTTTCCCCTCAAATATGCTTAATAAAGAACAATCCCGATTATCTTTTCAGAATCAACCGAGGAAAGACAAACTTGAGGGGATTAGATCACGGGTCTCTCTTCTTCTTTTTTTAAAGACAAACACATGATATGAAAAGAACACACCTGTCGAGCAGAAGGTTGTAATCAGAATCTGAAAATGCTTTTGTTGAAGAGGGACATAGAATGAACTGTCCCCAGTGAAGTCACCAAATGTAGATCGGTGAAAAATGCAAGTAATCGCAGCGTGATTAGTCCAATTGAACCGCTAATCGCTTGATTTCATTGATTTTGAGGTGGATAAGACCTTCTAGGTCCGAGAGCATTCCAACCATTCGCCTAAACCGGGAAGTCGATCGTACGAACGGTGCTATGTTGAGTCCAACGAACATGAAGCAACCATAAAAGAAAATATACATGATTTACGTGGTTCGGCAAAAGTGCCTACATCCACGGATTGTCGTTTGGATGCCGTTTTTCTCATTCAAATGTTGAGATTGCAGTGTTTACATGATGAAATAATACAAGATGGGAATGGAAGAAGGAAAGAGAAGATCAAATCTAAAACAAATCTCTCTTTTTTTCTTGATGGAGCCCCCAAGCCTTTCTTCTCTATGCCTTTCTTTTTTCCCCAAAACCTCCCTCTCCTCCTCCTCTTCTTCTCCTTGCCCAGAAAGGAAACCTCTCCCCCCTTTTTCTATAGTCAAGAGCCTCTTTCCCTGTCCTTTCTTGCTTGAAGAACACATGACAAGACTCATCTCTTGTCACATCAATCCTTTGTCCTCTCATGTAAGAGAGAGAGTGGGCATGAGTCAATAAAGTGTCAAATGTGAGACCCACACATGTGATAATGTGCTACCCACGTGCACATCACCAATGGCGTAGTGTCATGTGTACGCTTAAAAATCATAGGTCATCATTAACCCCTGCCTGACGGAGTCAATAAAGTGTCAAACGTGGGACCCACACATGTGATAATGGGGAGCGGATCCTCTGCTAACTTAACCATGGGTCGACACGTGGCGGTGGACCCCACGTTAGGAGAAAACGGATCTAGACAAAAATTTGGACGGACGTTTGGAGCCAACTGGCCCTAACATCCGTTCTTCCTTCCCCTTTCTTTCCAAAGCTTCCATTTCGTTTCAGGCTATACCCAAAATCGGGAGCGGATCCTCTGTTTCAGGCTTTCCAAAGCTTCCCTTTCGTTTCAGGCTTCTCTTTCACTTTAGACTTTTGTTTCTAAAGAAGAGAGAGAGGGAGAGGGGTCGTTTTCAAGAGCAGAGAGAGAGAGAGAGAGAGAGAGAGAGAGAGAGATAGGCTCGCCGAAGAGTGGTGCCGTTGTCGAATCCAAAAAAAAAATCGAAGTTTATTTCTTGTCTTTTCTTCTTTTTTCTTGAATATTTTACAGGTTTGCTTTATAAAGAGACGAGACACAGAGATGTTCTTAACTGAAGCTGTGTGTGGCTTTTCGCTTTATGATTTGTTTTCTTATCTAGTAATTTATTTTCGAAGTTTTAGAAAGAGAAAATCAATTTGGGTAAAGAGAGAGTAAATCAATTTTTTGTTTAGATAATTGTTGGATATCATGAATTGTTAGAAAAAAGGGCAAAAACTTCGAGACTGTGATTTCATGGCGGATTTTGCTCATCTTGCCGGCTATTTCATGTAATCGAGCCTTCAGACTTCCATCTATTTCATGTAATCTGGTACAATCGAAGATATCTCGGTTTTGATTTCGAATTTTGGGAGTAACAAAGTACAGTCGAAGGTTGATTATGGAGGATTTCTTTGATCACCGGAATATTTCTTCCGAGATCGAATAAAGACTCCGGGATTGGGACTGAGAAGAAAACGGCTCCCTAACGTTCATCCAAATTTTTGTCTAGCTTCGTTTTCTCCTGGTGTGGGGTCCACCACCACGTGTCGGTCCATGGTTAAGTTAGCAGGATAGTTAGTAGAGGATCCGCTCCCGTGAAAATGTGCTACCCATAAAGAAGTGTCACGTGTACATCACCAATGGCATAGTGCCATGTGTATGCTTAAAAATTAGGGATCATCAATATCGAAATAAATAATGAAAGTTTGTAGATTTCAAAGTTAAAAATATATACAACACCAATATGAGAAATAGAGGTGATAAATAAAAAATGGAAACTAAATAAAAATAAATTATATATCTTTTAAACTAAAATCGTATATCAAATATATTGGTGATGACGGATTTGTAAAATGATAAATGTATTATAAGGAACCAATTACAATCGTCAACCAGAGAGTAAGGTATGAAGTCTGTCTCAAGACAGCCTAAACCGTCGCGCAGCCGTTCTGCCAAGAGCGTTCCTTGTCAATATTGGCCTGTAGAGAAGACAAAGAAAAGGGCTAGAAAGAATGGAGGATTGCAATAACTGAGGAGGGGAGTGAATGCAGTCACAGAGCAGTAAAACCTCACAGGTTTGAAGATTTCTCTCTTTCTCTTTCAGTGTCCTTACTCACTGTTGTTTCAGGGTTACGACATCTGGTTTTTTACTTCAGACCTTCGATCCTCTTCAATGGAGGATGGGTGGTGGTATTTGTAGAGAGTTTCTCACTCTATGTAGGACAAGTGTCACTTGGCTAAGCGTTTAGAGGGGGACCCTCATGTGCAAAGAAAATCTTGAGTGGCATGTGGTCCTGGAAAATATATTAAGGGATGCGTGTCTTTCAACACAGCTAAGTTACTTCCAGAGCAAAGAGACCAAATCATTTCAAACCTTAAAAACTGTTCTGCAAAAGGTTGCTTTGGAACTTGAGCAACACAGTTCTGAAGACGTGTGCCACTTTTACACAAGTTCCAATGAGCAACGTCACCATCTTGCCATCATTCCTAGATAAGACAAAAACCCCTTTAGATTAGTTAGAAAACAAATATTTATAAGGCGGTGATAAGTTGGTGAGCTTTTCACCAATGTGCTTTTCATTCTGAGAATCCGTCTCAAGACAACCTTTTTAGAGGGCAATTTACTGTATTTTGCTGAATCCGTTATTTCAAAGGAGAACTCCCTTTGGCGGCTATTTCCTTCCAGGAACGTAAGCACCATTGTACCCTTACCAGGTGATTAATGTATTCTCGAATTACCCGTGTAGAGAGTGTCTCGTCAGGGAATTCGTTTTCATGATCAATAGTCCCAGTAAGGAGGGGATTACCTTGAAATCCATTAAGGTGTATAGCTACAGCAATCCGAGTGCCTTCTACTTGAATGAACTCAGAAGTTGACGTGTGAACTCCTATAAGGTAAAGGGAGAGGACGTTCTCAAAGTCCGAGGAAAACCAGTCTTTCAGGAAGTACGTCTGAAGATGGCGCGTTTTCGACTTCTAAAGCCCTTTCCACTGAGGATTTGCTTTCTAGAAGTGAAAGTCTCAAGATATGACTCGAAATCAATTCATAAGAATGAATGAAAGTGACTTCGAGTCCCAGTTGGTAATTCGGATGCATAAAAGACAGCATTCGAGGGGGTAAACCCAAATCTGCGTCCTTCGAGGAGGACGGAATCCTTAGCCTTTTTGGGGTGACAAGCCCATGACGAATTGACCCTCTCGAAGTGGTTAGCCTGGAATTCGTCTCAGGAGGAAGGAATATTCCTCCTTCGAATTCACCCTTAGCAGGAGGGAAATATCTCCTTCGAATTGACCATCTGGAGGTGGTTAGCCTGGAAGAGACTTCCTTCGAATTTGTCCGTCGAAGTTGTCTCTCGGATTTGTCCGTCGAGGTTCTCCATCGGATATGTCTGTTGAGGTTGTCCCTCGGAAATGTCCGTCGAGGTTGTCTCTCGGATATGTCCGTCGAGGTTGTCCCTTCAAGACAAAGCATACAGAATAGTCCTTCGAAGTCTATGGATATGATCCAAGCATGACTCCTGAGTTAGAAAGCATGGAAAGTTCCCTAGAGGGTCCTTCCTTGCATAAAATATACCTTTAAAACATAAAGGTATAGAATAAAATCACTCGAAGTCTGTTCTAGAGAGCAAATAGATGTGACTTCGAGGATCCATTAAGATCATAACTATTTGAGGAGTCCATTAGGGGTAGCATGCCGCTAACCACGTCCTTCGAGTAAAATGAGATCCGTCGAGGGAAGATAAGATTCTCATTCACTCGGGTGCTCAGAAGGCAGTGTATCGTGGGAACATAAGTCGTTAGTCTTTTGAATACTTCTAATGGGAGGAAATGACGTGTTTGTTAGATTTGGGACATGTGGCGTCCTCCCACAAGCTGAAATTCAAAAGGGTAGCTTCCTTGAAAAGCTATTGCCTTTTTTGGTGATAAGAACGGTCAAATATCTCTCTGCCGTTTCAAATATTACGTTTTCACCAAACGGTCTAATCACCGTACGCAAATGTTGATAACTGGCACGTGATAGGGACGGCTGTACAGTCGTTACAACTTTTTGAAATAATTCAATGTCTACGGCTATACCCAAAACACGTACATTTGCTTGTAATCGAATACCGAGTGTAAAGTGGGTTAAATTAGCCCGCTTGATAACAATATCAAATTAAAAGCAAATCATAATGAAATTATAAACATAAATACATAAAAATTAAAATAAAATAAATAAAATACAAATGTTATCTACAACAACAACAGCGCAGATCCGACGGTTATCACAATGCTCAGTCCCCACCAAACAGCCACTGACTGGGCCCCACTGTCACTCCATTCCCGATCCTGACCAGACGAAGAAGGCGTTGATGAAGAAGAACCATTGTAATTCGGATTTGCCCCGTACAATACCTGAATCCCCTGTACATCGTCACTCGCAAGCTCAACCTTTCTATTACCGGAAGATATCGTCGGAAACATGATTGCGTCCTCGACCGACGAGTGCCCCAACCCCAGAAGATGCCCGATCTCGTGCACCGCAACAGATTCAAGATCAACCGCCGATAACACTCTCGACGTGCGCACATCACCGTCCACCACCCAATTCTCGTCCTCATCTAAATGGAACCGTCCACTAGGAGGAGAGAACGCGTGGGCCAGGGTTCCTAACACCCCATCGAATGGCTCTCCATCGCCGTGATCTCCACTGTAGAACCCGATCTTGATATCAGCTGTATAGTAAAATTGCGCCTCCGTAAACTTTAACGGCGTTACAGCCGACCAACGACTAAAAGCCCGCGAGAAAAGAGCTTTTACGGAATCCGACAATTGATTCTCCGGCAAGAAACCGTACGTTAAATCACGGTTAGAAGACGGCCATCTAGGTTGGCCGGGGAAGAAGGAGTAGTGCGCGACAGTTCGAAAGCTTCCGTGCGTCGACGAGGCTGACTTCCCGGAGTTCATCGAGCTTGAACCGTTGATTATGTCAGGGACGCCGCATCGAGGCAATACGATCTGCTTTAAAGTCCCGTCGTCGAGGACTCCGGTAGGGTTCAGATTGAAATTGAGCTGGTATGTCTTGAGAGCCGATTCGAAAGCGTCGTCGAAGTCGTCGGTGAAGTTTGAAGGTGAGTCGGTAATGTAGCCGAATTGGTGGAAGTAATCTTTCAGTTTGGCGAAGCCGCTGGCGTGATCGCCCATGTGACATCCGGTGAAGTTCTGGAACGATTGCCACGCGCCGGCGCCGACAGTGATGTTTGGCAGAAGCGACGGGGGTATGGAGGAAATGTTCGGGAAAAACCGGGGGAAGCCAGATACCGAATTGAACAGAAGCAACAGAACAGTCGTGGTTACTAAGAGATCGAATCTCATGGTTTCCTCAATTTTGTTCTTCTAATCATCCAAATCCGTTGAAGAGAGATTGATAAAAAGGAAGATTTGTCTCTGGGTTTGGGATTAAAAGGGAATTTGATTTGGTCTCGTTTCTTGCTTCAAACGAAATAGTTCTAATTGGGTTTCGTAAGCGGCCGCTTGTAGCAGTTGGAACTTGAAATCTTTGACCGTCTGATTGTTAAAGAAAGCTCATTGTCCTTCTGATATCAAATCTATTAGTAGAAGCATCTTTATAGGATCAGTCCATTTCGTGCCAAATGGTGAGCTTTAAAGTCTTCTTTCGTTGCTGATAGATCTATTATTATAACTTTTTTGACCTTTTTTGTTTTTTTTAATCTTAACCACGTGGTATCTCCACACCCACGTAGGTGCGGGACTAATCCACGTTCGGGGCTGGAGCATTAAAGGTCAACTTTTAGCCACGGGTGCTTTTAATGGAATTTGAACTTCAGACTTACCTTGGGAGATGCCCTATAGAATCGACTTTGTTACCAACTGAACCACACATTAGTGGTTTTCTTGATCGTTGATAGAAGACTTGAGAGCCTTACGAGAAGTGCGGATCCTTTGTGACGAAGCACTTCTTTGACGGGCGTGTTATAAGAAACATCCCTGGCAGTAAAATATAATTCCATCTTGTATAAAGCACCTTTTCATCGAACTAAATTATAATATCTCCATCACTTGTGTTTCCCATAACACTCTCACCACAAAAGTGTTTGGACACAAAAGATCTGCCCTTCCTTGCGAGAGTTGAATATTTTGTTCTCCTCTTACATCATTTGTGTTTTGGAAAGTAGAAGTTGGGCTGAGAAATCTTCAACGTTTTGGGTTCAGGAGATGCTTCGCGTAACGGGAAGGAACTCAACTGTCCCACCTAACAACATAGACTATTGATCAGCATATGAACGCATAAGAATAAACAAACATATGCCAAGGTAATTGGGGCAATTCGTGAGTCTTAACTTTTAGTTATTTCTTTATGAGAAAAACATTTTGTTCTGACATTGAATTCTTCTTCTTCATATGATGCTTGTGTTTTAACTCATAGCTACTTTTGACACTGCATTCAAAATTATACAAGTTCTTTCTACGATGTGAGATGTCATTATAAGAGAGTTTCATCCATGGTTTTACCTGGTGAGGGTTAGAATCAATACTTTAAGAGGGAAGGGATAATTTAAAAATAAACTTTGATTTCTTATTCAAAATTCAAAGAGCTTGAAGTATATGGGAGAATCTGAAATAATGGATTTTAAATTTTGATAAACTCGAAGTGATCAAATCCATAACTTATATAGTATTTCTTATTTATTCTTTTAAGTAAAATGTCTTTTTGTGTGTATATATATATGATAAAATCTGATATACATGTGATAGTAGGATCAATATATGGCTTAAATTATTGTACATATAGCCTATTACGATATGAATTGTTCAAATCCAAGGGCGGAGCCACATAGGGGCCCGAGGGGGCAATTGCCCCCTAAATTTTTTTAAAATTTTAAAATTGGTAATTGATTTTGCAACATGCTACGAATTGTCCCTCTCAAATTTTGTTTTTGCCTCTTGAGTTTTTTTGTTGCCCCCTCTCAATAGTTTTTTTTTTTTTTTTTTTAAATTTTTTATACTTATTAAATATTGGGTTTAAATTTGTTTTGTATATACTTAAAATAGAAAAAAAAAAATCGAAAAAGTTGGTTTGTGTGATCGTCTTCGAGTCGGGTGAATCCTAGGTCAATCGGGTTATGAAGTCATCACTATCCATTAGATCGGGGTGTGGGTGGTCACCCATGGGTTTTGTCAATTAATTATGAAATTAGACCAAAATGATGGAATTAAGGTGGTCTGACCAGATCTTAAGGTAATGGGGATTATTTGGGAGATGGGAATGTGTTAGGCACCCATCCTCTCCCGGTTCAACCGGTTAATTGGTTCAAGGTTATTTGACCAATTTAGTAAAATCTAATAAATAAGCTAAATTACTAAAATCTAAAAATATTCCTAAAAAACTAAAATAATTCCTAGAAAATATTTAAAATCTCTAAAAACTAAAATGCTAAAAACTACTTAATATTTTAATTAAAAAATGTATAAATACTAAAATGATCTAAAATGACCCAATCTACCCAAAACCCTAAAAAATATGCTAAAAACCTAATATGATGGAAAGCCCTAACAAAGAACAAATAATAAAAATAAATAAATAAGCCCTAATATTCTAAAAAAATTATCTAATATACTAGAAGATACTAAAAACCTAGAAGACATGAAAATCTAAAAATGTTAAAATACTAAGGACTAAACAATTTAAATTTGGTT
>JAUPMG010000017.1:11594481-11610215 GCA_031762675.1 Pachysandra terminalis | reverse complement strand
AAAACCGCCGATCTGCTACCCCAAATCTGCATCAGTATCTCCTTATCCACCACTTCCAACTTTGTTTCTTGAAGCAAAATAATGTCAGGTCTCCACTCCTTCAAAGCCATTTTTAACGTCTTTCTCTTGTCTCTATCCCCCAAAGGATTGCATCTGAGTATATATGGAAGGAACAAAGGATTGCATCTTTCCTGAACTCGCCAATTATTTCATTTGCTAGTTTCTCTTTTAGTAATGCGTAATTATGCCTCAAACTACATGATCCATTATAAATCTTCTCAGAAAAGCTTTATTCCGTAAGCTGTAGCATTCTAATACTTGAATGTAGATGCTTCTGATTGTTAACAAGTCACTTTATTTTTGCAACGAAGTGACAATATTTGCTGCTGGCTTATCTTTCCGATTCTTGTATACTGTACATTATATACCATTTATTCAATTACAGATGGGGTGGGCCATTACCACAAAGTTGGCTAGAGCAACAACTAATTCTACAGAAGAAAATTCTTGCCAGAATGTACGATCTTGGAATGACTCCAGGTACCAATTTTTTAAATAGTCAAAAATACTTTCCATGGTTATAGAAGCTACCCTAATAGAAAAAATTTGACAGGTAAGAAGCATGAAAAGTTTGCACATTTTAGGTGATAATCTTTCCATATTTATGGAAATTAACTTATTAGAAGAAATATTAACTTGGCAAGGTGCAATTTGCAAGGTACATCACAGATGTGAGCTAAACCTCACATGCCTTTTAGAAAATTGGATATAACTTTTTCTTTGGAGTTGTATATTTTGATGCCCCAGCACCATGAAATTCTAAATGATATAGAACTATCTTTTATATTATACCAGTGATTACTAAGAAAATAAAAATATTTTTATAGGGAAGCTTAATTTATACATGGAATATAATTCTTCTAGTTCCTTTTTTTCCTTCTGATGTTGTCTGGGATTAAGTATCCTTAATTTTATTTTTATTTGATTTCCAGTCCTTCCTGCATTTTCTGGAAATGTTCCTGTGGCTTTGAAATCCATCTTTCCATCAGCAAAAATTACACGTTTGGGAAATTGGTAAGTAGTGATATGTATAATTTCGGGTACATATGTGTATTTTACACATCTCTTACTTTGCATGTATCAGGAAGTAAATAGGTATTGCATTTTAAGACTAACAGCCATATATATATATGTGTGTGTGTGTGTGTGTGTGTGTGTATGAATGTATCTATCTGTCTAAATATCTATGTAAAAAAATCCATATATCTATACATGATGAGTTGTATGGTTACTTTCTCCATATTGTTTTAGGTTTACTGTTGGTGGTAACCATAGATGGTGCTGCACATATCTTCTTGATGCAACTGATCCTTTGTTCACTGAAATTGGGAAAGCATTTATTGAGCAACAACTGAAAGGTGTGCTCCACCTCTGAATGCCTCTATAACTCTTTCTCTCTCTCTACACAAATGTATACTAGCAGGGGGATGTAGATCATGCATAGTTCGCATATTTGTGAGTATATGTGTGTGTGTGTAATGCGCTGTGCATACATGTGTATATATAGTTTTATTTAATATAACATGCCATGCACATGCAGTCAGAGGGCCCATTGTTATTAAGGACCACGATAGACATTAGACTGACACCATTTGATAACTGGACTGCATAGATTGCGGTTCATGAAAGGATTTTTACAGCAAAAGTGGTTACTACTTCAGTTAATTAGCCATCATATTTTCTTTTTCCTTTGAGGCTAAGGTTAGTGTTGATATTTTTAAAAGGATCATAGTCTGGCTTCAGCAATTATGTATTAGTTTAGTGGTTTTTACAAGGAAAAATGTTCTTTGCTTTAGCATTCTAGATTATAGTAGGGTATTTATAAACATAAGTGTAGGCCAGCTTCAATGGCTTCTACATGTTAGTATAACATTCATGAAAAAAGTTAAGGCCGCTTCAATGTTCAGGAATTTACCATAACTGATCTTTCCTTTATATTATAGTGTGCGTGAACAGACTTGATTTATTTGCATACTTGAACACTGTGGATGCTCATGGCATGCGTTTACAAATTTAGTCTTTCCTTTTTAGTTTGATCCGTGTGTGACATTTGGGGTTACAATTTGTCAGATTATGGCAGGAGTGGTCACATATACAACTGGTAGAGTTTTTCACACTCTTACTCTTCTAAATCCTTATCCATTTTTGCATACAAATTATTATAAAAACATGACTTAAGATTTGTTGAGCATAATTTTTAGATCACTTAAGATTTGTTGAATATAATTTTTAGTTGAACATTATTGAGTAATATCAATCTGATATCAAACATGTCTTCTTCCAAGAGTGGATAGCTCTACGTGTATCAACCAGGCCGTACAAGCAGCTGATGAATCATGCCCAACTTTTTGTTGCATTCATGAAATAGTTGAGGAATACTTGACATATTTTACCATAACAGTTATTTTTATAACATACAATGACGTGAGTTCTTAGACTTGTTGATGCCAGACTAATTATGGGGACCCACACTTCTTGAATTTCCAAGAACTAGAAGGTTCTTTGAAGGTCACAACAATTAGGGCTTCTAGTATGGTTAGACCAACAGAAATTAGAAATTTAATGTACAAGTGGAAGCTATGCCTATGCAAAGGGTTTTACTAGAACGAAAAATAGAACACAGAAGAGGCAACCTTGTTGGACTGTAGCCCTACATAAATTAGAAAATTCAAGGTTCTATGATTTATCTAGAATTAGAACTGGAACAATAATAGTTTTAGAACTTTAATAACTAGAAGTAGAAGATAAGAAACTAGAAAAAAGAGCAGAAGAATAAAAAAAGAAAAAAAACGAACTAGAAAGAGTTTTAGAACTGTCACGATCCAGGACTAATGGACTAATTTTGCCAAATCCTGGTCTGCGACATTTGCATAGAAACACATAATCCATGGTTAATGAAAGCCATTTATACTTGTTGACAGGTAATACAGAGTAGCTAACAGTGAAAGACTAAAAGACAGTTAACAACTAACAAAACTACAAATCATTTAGCATATATGCAGAACAAAACATAGTATCACTAGACAAAGAACCTAACCTACCAAAAAGAAATGTACATAGCTAGTCTTTCTCCCTCTCTCACCAGGATCACAAAAGACAAATGTAATCATTATCGTCCCGCTCTAAGATCTCCTCCAAAACACTCCTCATCATCAACTACCTCCTCACTAGGCTGTGAAAGTTTTAGAAAACGTTTAATGAGAATAGATTCCCAGTAAACAATAACCAGAGAAAACAAAGCAGTGCGAGAAAGCATGCTCTTTGAAATATAAATTTGAACTGCAGAATTTCCGATATAATCCAGACAGGCATGGTATTCAATATATAACATTGTCAATATCATGCATGTTAACTTAAATATAAAAATACCGGAGCACACATATAGGTACTCGAGTTGGCACGAACACCCATAGATGCTTTCCTATTATAGCTGGCTCCAGGGCTCAGCTTATTGACACAAGGCTCACGATAAATATCAACTTATTACAGGAATTTAATCACATATTCATAAATCAATCTGATGTCATAACCAGCTGTATGGGCTCATGACCATCAACAGAGACTAAATAGAACAGAACTCTCATTGATCAGATGGGGTAGAAACGGTCACTTGCAAGGATTCCAAAACGTAGCTTGTCAGCCGGCCTCCAAAACATATAAACTCAACATACATCCATTTCTATCATGGCATGTAGCCATACCTCGGCATACACCCACCTATCGGGTCACTGCCCCGAGCACAATTGCCCCAGAATCATCAAACATCACTTGCACTTGTAGATAAATTCATGAAATCCAGATATCCATGCACATTTACGATCAGACCTATATTTACATATATCTCATGCTTTGGAACTTATACTTTATATAATATTTAACTATTTAGTCATAAAAATGCATTTAATACTTTTCGAAATACTTCAGAACTGTAAACATAATTTATACTGAAAATATAGTGTCTTCGGCTAGCGGAGGCTAGGCTTCGGTTAGCTGAGGACTCAAAACATATGAAACAAAGCCTCGGAAAAGCTACCAAAGGATACTTCGGTTAGCCTAAGAATCCTCTTCGTTAGCCGGAGTCACCAAAATTCCAGAATTTCAAACCTTTTCAAAAACTTCATCTTTTCAAATCCTTTTTATTTAAACTTACAAACACTAAAACCTTTCTAAAACCTTCAGAACTTCCTTCTACATCAACCAAAACTCATTTTGACCTATGATATGAAACATGAGTTGATAAAACACATTAAAATTCCACTTTGGGTACTTCTATGAAATCTGTAAATCAAAACATATTGGAAAACTAATCTCATGAACTCATTTTTAACTTAAACCTGCTTGAAAACTCATTTACATCAATTTCTACATAAAATATATGCAATAGCTTAATCACAAATCATATAAACATATAGTTTTTAGCTAGAAAACTTAGTTAGTGGTTCTTACTTGCCTGAATCACCAATTCAACACACTCACACGGCCTTCCCTTAAGTTGTACCTTACTCCCTAGCTTCAATACATCCTCAGGAGAAGGATGAATCGCAAACAATGCTTTAAGGATAGAGTTTATTGAATTCTCTATTTAAATTGTCATTTTTCATCTTGAACTTGCAGTGATACTTTTGATGAGAACACTCCACCTGTAGATGATCCAGACTACATTTCCTCATTAGGTGCTGCAATATTTAAGGCAATGCAAAGTGGTGACAGTGATGCTGTCTGGTTAATGCAGGTTAAAGAATGGTCTTCTACTCCTTACAATTGATAGTCAAATTTTATGAAGCCTACACTTTTGGTTCCTTTCTTTTTATCATTCAAACAAAGAGAATGAAATTCATACATTCTCTTTTCATAACTTTTTTGTTATCCTCTTCCACTTAATCTTTGTACTTTGTGTTTCATTTCAGTCAGTATTTTCTTGTTTTATTATAATAATCTAATTGACCTAGGTTGCATTGTATAGGGGTGGTTGTTTTCATATGATCCATTTTGGAGGCCTCCACAAATGAAGGTAAATCTATATGATTTGTTTGTCCATCTTGAGCACTTTTTTCTTTTGTATACAGTTTGTGCTTTCCTTCTTAGACTATTCTTATGCATTAGCCTCCCATGTTAACATTATCATATCCGATTTTGTTTGTTCTATGATTTCTAATGACCTAATACTCAAGAGCAAATTGATGAGGGATGGATTTCAATATAAGTCGAGATTTGAGCCCTTAATGGGTCTGGTCAAGTTTTTGGAGTTACTTCCCTCTCAATCATTTGATGTGTAAGAAGGCAAAGAAAAATATTAATAAAATGCAGTGATGTTCAATGGGAATCACTAACTTCAAACCTCTTATCTTTTGACTGAACAAAAAGTTAATAAGTTAATTTAGTGAAAAGTGATGAATAGTCATATACATTTTGTTTCTTTTACGCGTAACTTGGATAATAAGTATTAACTGCAACGCCAAGTCAAAATCATTTGGACATCAATATTCTCATACTCATACCCTTAGGAGTAGCCACTTGGCTAATAAGTGTTGGTTATGGTGTTAAAATCTTAATAACATGTGACTTGAATCTTGTGATTCAAATTGAATTTTGGTCCAAATTATTGGAATTGCATGTGATTTCTTTGTAGAAATTCCTTAATTTCTTTCAGAGTTATGATTCAAGAGTGAGGGATATAGCTCTTTTTACAGGAGCTAGACGAGCACTTGGTGAATATTGAGGTTGAAGTTTGCAATTTGAATTGGAGAGAGAGAACAATAATGGTTTGTGCAAAACGGCAATTGCCTATATCTTTTCCTCTTTCCTTTCAAAAACTTAAAATTGGGCATGGTTTTAAGCATCACCAAAACCAATACTTGTTGGCTGATATATAGCATTTTCGGAGGGACCAATACTGAACCTAAATAATGGTCTTGGCCAATACTCACACAAATACACTGATTCTTCTTGGTTGTAGCCGATACCCTATATAGTGAATGGTTTCGACTAAACCCAATCCAAAACTGATAATTGACACCATGTTTTGGGGTCACATGAGCTAAGATCTCCCTTGAAAGTTTTATGTATTTCAGAGAAATTATACTTTGGTTCCCATAAATTAAAATTCTGAAAAAAGCAATAACAAACTGTTTTTACTAAATCACATGAATGTGTGTTCTTTATAAGCTTTTTCGCACTGAATTGTTTTTGACATACCTATTGGGTGTTTTGGTTGTTTGTTTGGTTTTTAAAATTTGCCAGTGTTTTTGTTTACATGGTTTGAGCACAAGAAGTTACTTGCAAGTTGCAATTTTATATAATGTTTGTGATTTCCTTTTCTATCAGTCTCACTTGCATGTAATTATCTATGTCAAGACGTCACGTACCCGTGATGCTCGTTTGCATGACTAGTCATCTCTTCTTAACATTGCTAAATTCTTGTGATGAGGGAATTCAAGTATTTACTGCATTGAACATCCTATAGTAGATGAACAATAAAAATATTGTGGTGGAATACCATACATGTAATTATTTAAATAATGACGAGGACTGCACAGATTGGAGACATCATTGTTCTCGTGTGTGTTCTTGACTATATATTGAGATTCTTTACAAACTTTCTCGAAACTTTCTTTATTATACATATGCGTGTTATGAGTACAACCATACAACCATATCGTGTGTGTTCTTTATGAAGTTAGTTACTTTTGTTGAGGTGGTCATCCTTTAAAAATGATAAAGAACATAAAGAACATTTTCATGTCTAAGCACTATAATTACATAGTCTGACATTGCTCAATTAAGTTAGATGAGTTTGCAATGCATTTACATTTTCAAAATTTCTTCATGTTTGAAGTAATTGAACTAATTCTTCTCAAACAGTACATATCTGATCAATCTTCAACATCTTGATATCAAATCACAGTCTGGTCATCGGTTCATGTCAGATTTATATCCTTTATTCAACTTTTGAATCTTAACATGGTTGTATTCCAGTTTCTCTGCCATTTTGTGCTCTCTTGATTGAATTTTGGTTATTCTCGTATTTCAGGCACTTCTGCACTCTGTTCCTTTGGGAAGGCTTGTTATACTTGATCTCTTTGCCGAAGTCAAACCAATATGGATTACGTCAGAGCAGTTTTATGGTGTTCCTTACATCTGGAAAGTTCTAATTCTTTTTCTAGTGGTGGAACTTTTGGTACCCTTATGCTATTTTTAGTCTCTTGATGTCAAATGAATCTAAGGAAATGAGCTGAAAGTTCATAAACATTACATGTAAATTTTTTTTTTCTTTCTGTTTCTCCCTTTTTAACCTGATGAGCTGTGATACTGTTTTACAGGTGTATGCTGCATAATTTTGCTCGAAACATTGCATGGTATTTTGATGCAATAGATTGTAAATTGACTGATATGTGGTGCTGTTTTGCAGGTGCATGCTGCATAATTTTGCTGGAAACTTTGAAATGTATGGTATTTTAGATGCAGTAGCGTCTGGACCTGTTGAAGCTCGTATAAGTGAAAACTCAACCATGGCAAGTGTATCAAACTGATTTATCATTTTGCTTTTAAAAATAGAGTCCTGGTTTACTGGTGGGCTGTTGCAGAAAGAGAGATACCTGTTGTGACAGGTATCACACGTGGAAACTTATTTGGGGAACCCCACTTCTTCAGATGTACATTCGGCCAACCCCAGGTCACATACCAAGTTTGAGTCCCAAAGACATTTGCCACCTGGCATGGAAAGCTCGCCTAAAACTAATGTTTTTCTTTGGGTAAAACTTAAGAAACATTAAAAAATTGGACGGCTATTTATACATGTGGCAAAACCTAATACACGTGATTTATTGCGCTTAAAATATCATATACATGGCTAATCTAGAGGGTTCCTAATCAAATGGACGGTCTGGATTGGCCAGATCATTCTTCCATGTGGCAAAAGCTGCCCTTGCACAACAGGCAATGAAAGCCGTTGCGACAGTGCAGAAAAACGTTCCCCTTGAAAATAATTCAAAGGTTTTAGTTACTTCATGGTCTGGTGTGGTATAAGATGGATCAAATTGTGCAAAGTCATAAGCATTTGTCTGTTTCTTCAATTTGTTTTTATTGCCTTTTTCCAGCCTCCCAAAATTTGTTCAAGTGAAATGACCAGCATCAAATGCAGTCCTGAAAATGATGATGACAAACTCATTAATTTATAGTCAAAACATGAACAAACAGGGAAAATGAATTGTTTGCGGCATAGTTACTCAAAAATCAAATGGGAACAAAAATTGGCAATATTTTATTACACCAAGAGTAAACCTGTAGAAAGTCTATCAAGTGACAAAAACTACTTTAGGACTTTACTTATTGCCAACTGTGTGCATGCTTTTTCATGATGTTTTCTGTACCGTACTTCCAATATCCACTTCCTTACATGAAGATTATTCCCCATATATATATATGTATGTATGGATGGATGGAAAATAATCTCTAGATTCCATTTAAAGGTCGAATTATATATCAAATAACAACCTTGTATGGTTCCTCCTTGATTTAAATACTTGGACCAAAAGAACTCAAATTTACCTCTTTCTCGAGTAAGATCACTTTTTATAGATGGATTGTTGTTCCTTTTGAATCTATTTATTACAATGTGATGTTTTCTTTAATCATTATCAGATGATTTATTTTGCTTCTTTCATCTTAATTTACCCATTTACTTGTCTGAAGGTCGGTGTTGGAATGTCAATGGAAGGAATTGAACAGAACCCTGTTGTTTATGATCTTATGTCTGAAATGGCATTTCAACATAACAAACTTGATGTGAAGGTAATTTCAATTTTATATGCCAATAATATCTATATCTCATATGTCTATATGTTCCATTGGTCAGGTTTTGAAAAGTTAAATTTCAACTAATATTGGGAAAAACATGGCAAAGGAATCATTTTAGCTGGGCTCTTTGATTCATGTTTTTCTGGGGAAAATACTTTTCACCAATTCACCAATTGTAGTTTGTGTCTGAGTTTGTGATCCTGATCCAGCTAGTTGGAAAAATGCATTGTTAATGATGATCCAAAATATGTTGTGTTGATGCTCAACAGAAAATTTACTCCCAATTATATCTAAGTTGGATTTAATTATGATATATTAATTTGATGTTGGCATATATCTTCAGCATTGTTGATTCTTAGTAGAGTCAATGTGGATTGATATGGATAGCTATAATTGTTTGTTCGACTATTTGCTTCAAATATTTAATGTAATTTTCTGCATTTTATTATTATGATGTAGCAATCATTCTACCAAAAGAAGATAAAATGAAGCATCCTATTGGTCTCTTGACCCTTGATGATTAATGAAAATGTTGTTGATTATCAACAAAAAAAATGCAGAAGATAAAATGAAGCAGGATCAATAGAAGATAAAGTGATGCAGGACCAATAGAAGATAAAAAGAAGTAAGTTGAGATGGTTTGGGCATGTAAAATGGAGACCTGGAGAGGCGCCTGGTTGAAGGTGTGAGAGGCTACGAGTTGAGGAAGGATCTAAAAGTGCTAGAGGAAGGCCGAAAATGAACTGGTAGGAGTTGGCCAAAAATGAGTTGAGCCCACGTGGATGTGGGATTCGTGTCGGATTCTTCACAGCCATTTCCAGTTTTTCTAACAGATGTTTCCTCTATTCTAAAGAGATGCCTCTACATTCATGTTATTCTAAAATTTATCAAGTTTTATGTGTAGAATTCTTATTGTGTACAGGTTGTACAATATTCGGTACTACATTGCCTAAATAAGTTCCAAGGATATTGTACATTGGCAGAGTTCCCCTGTCCTATGATATAGGTTAAACGAGTCCGAGACCTAGACACACACCACACCTTAACACCTGCAACCGATTCTATGTAACATAGTATATGAGAAGCCTCTAAAAGAGTTACAAAGGGACCTTCAAAAAGGACTGTGAGGAGAAAGAGCCATTAATGCAAGGGCCTTAAGACTCTAAAATCAGTAACTCACTGCTGATAGAAGCATCTTTGAGAGTCGTATAACGTATCTAACTCAGAAATATGTGTTCTAGGACCCAAACAAAAAGGAGGTGACTAAGACAAACCAGATGTATACCAGGATAGAACCTCAGGCACTTTGGAGTATTTATCAACAACCAATCGATACAAAAAACAGAATTTGGACAACAGGGGAGCTTTTACATCAAACTGGTCAGCTTTTTGAAAAGAAATTTACATATTCTCTCCAGTAGATTAGGATCCCAACAAGGAGGAGACCAAGACAAACCCGACATAGGGTCGTAGACCAAGATTGATTCTCAGACACTGGAGTTTTGATTGACAACCAACTGACAAAGATGGGAGAATTCGGACAACAAAAGGAGCTTTTATTTCAAATTGATCAGCTTTTTGAATAGAAAAAGTTTAGATTTCACTTTAGCAAATCAGGATGCTGGTTGTCAATCGAACTAAACCTACCCTTCTTACTAAATATTCATTTCAAATTGAAGGTCACTACATCCTTGTAGAACTTTTCTAGGTGGATCTTTATTAAAGATTGGATGTGCGAATTCTCTCTCTCTCTCTCTCTCTCTCTCTCTCTCTCCTTTTTTACTTTTATTGTATTTGTCTTTGATGTGTGTAAATGAATATGGAGAAGGGCGATTATGTTTTTCAAATAAATATTTCTATTACTTGTCTCCTCACTGATGTGGATCGATCTATATGCAAAAAGACGCTCTCTCTCTCTCTCCTCTTTTATTTTTATTGTATTTGTCTTTGATGTGTGTAAATGAATATGGGGAAGGGCGATAATGTTCTTCAAATAAATATTTCTATTACTTGTCTCCTCACAGATGTGGATCGATCTATATGCAAAAAGACGCTATGGGAAGGCTGTTCCATCAATGCAAGATGCTTGGAATATATTATATCATACAATTTACAACTGCACTGATGGTTCTTACGTAAGTACTGAGCTATTTGATTTATTTGTATCCTATACTTTAGTACTTCCAGGCTACTTGTTGCTTTATTCTCGTGGTGTTATAGCATGCTATTTACTGACATTATATGCAATGTATGTTTGAAAATATGAATGTCAACCTTGTTATTTGTCTCCTCAAATTTTTGTAGGCATGTATTGGCAGTTATCATCATACTTGTCTATATTTCTACTAGAGGAAAAATTCAATAGTTCCCTCAAATGTAAAGAAAACCGAACTTTCAATATATAAATCAGGAACGCCGAAAACTTGAGTTGTGTTATTAAATGGACCCATAGATCTTGGTTGCTGTACACCAATCTATAAAGATTGGGTATCATGACAGCCATAACACAGAAAAGTACCAATGTTGTTTTACTGCTAACACATTCCTCATAGATTGGAATATATCCTGAAATCTATTTGAAGTTCTAAAGTCGCAGGTATTCCAGCTCTATGGAAGAAGGGTCCTTGTAGGCATTACTGATGTTTACCAGTGCTTGAAAGTATAAATATTTTTTAATGCATAATGCAAGTTACTTGTTCTGCCTTCACATCAAAATATATTTACCACCAAATCACCATTGGTGGTATCGATTTCTTTATACCCTATTTTTTCATCTGATTTTTCATCAGCTTTATGTTGTGCTGAATATGTGTAATTTAATGTGTTTACATAATATCTTGCTTTGTCCCTTAGTTTGTCGGTACCAGCTTGTCTTATTAATTTCAGTGTATTGGTTCTCAAATTGAAGCATTGGAAGTGTCAACAACAATGCCCTTTCCCATGGTTAGGTTGGAAACATGAATACTATTCTTCCGATCTCATTATTCATCATAAAAAAAATGATTACTTTCTTCTGCTCCAGCCTATCAGAAAGTAGAGCTGGCAACAAGCCAAGTTAGTTCGACTCAGGCTTGGGCTATGTACGGATGAGCTGAGCTTGATATTTAAACTCTGTGATTCGAAGTTGGAAAAAGCTCATTTCCTTAACGAGCCCAAGTCAAGCTTGGCACTTACTCTATAGTAGAACATACCTATAAGTTTATATCATTCTTAGATATCTTTAACTTTTGAATATAAAATATTAAAATTTTTATTTCTTCTAATTATCTAATATTATATATTACCAAAATCATAGGCTTTACAAGATTAACGTGCTTTGGGCCATATGGCCTAATAGTATAATTGGGTTGAGCCAGGCTTTTAACTAGCGGAGCTTAAGTTTGAATCCAAACAAGCCCACGCCAATTGAACCCACTAAATATTAGCATTCCCGAGTCTAGTCTTAGGTTTACTAGACCTAGTTGAAGTGGGAAAAGTGGCTCGGCTTTCTTACAGCCCTCAAAACCATGTTTTCATTTAAATTGTGTTTTCAAATTTAGTTCTATCCGTGTACTCTTTGCTTTTCCTTGGCCCTTTTAGAGCCTTTATTTAGGTGTGTCAATTGGTTCGACCAAACCAAAAAAAATCGGCTTGGTTCATTTTTTTTCCCATTTCGGTTAGGTCAAGGTTAAAAAAAAATGAAAAACCAAATTAAACTGACCAAATGTAAACCAAAAAATCAAAACGAACTAGACCACATATATATATATATAACCTAAACCCTAAACCAAGTTGCATTATTTTGCTTTTGTTTATTTATTTATTTATTATTTTTCTATAGGGAAACTAAGAGTTTATTTGGCCTTTAATTTTTTACTTTGGTGAGTTCTTCCGAAACCGTATATGTTGTATTTTTAGTGTACAAAATATGTCAAACAAAATTGAACTAACAATTTATTTTTTCGTCTTAACTGAACATTGTCGGTTTGGTTTTCAGTTTTGTATATTGGTTTCTATTTTGGTTCGTTCGGTTTTCTGTTTAGTTCACTATAATTTGGTTTGCTCTTGGTTCTAAACCAAACCAAAGCGAATGAACTGCACCTGTACCTTTATTTGACGGGTCTTAAAGGGCTAGAGGAATAAAGGACCGATTGGAGTCCATCAGAAATGATTTGGATACACAAAATCTAACAATTCAGTTTATTTGGTTCGGCTTATTCCCATACCGTATATGTTGTATTTTTAGTGTAGAAAATATGTCAAACCAAATCGAACTAACAATGTATTTTTTCATCTTAACCGAACATTTTCGGTTAGGTTTTCAGTTTTATCTATTGGTTTGTTCGGTTTTTGGTTTAGTTCACTATAATTCTGTTTGCTCTTGGTTCTAAACCAAACCAAAGCGAACGAACTACACCAGTACCTTTATTTGAAGATTCTTAAAGGGTTAGAGGACAAATGAAGGACCGAATGGAATCTGTCAGAAATGATTTGGATTCAAAAAATCTAATTATTTGGTTCGGCTTAACCGAACATAGTCTGTTTGGTTTTTGGCTTTATATATCAGTTTCTATGTCAGTTTGTTTGGTTTTCGGTCTAGTTCACTATAATTCGTCTTCGTCTTGGTTTGACCACTAAACCAAACCGATCAAATTACACTCCTACCTTTGTTTGAAGGATCTGAAAGGGCTAGAGGACCAATGAAGGGCCAAATGGAGTCCATCAGAAATGATTTGAATACACAATATCTAACTGAATTTCTTTTTTAATTATTTATTTATTTTGTTTTGAGATGCGAGGGTGGGGGGGGGGGGGAGGGGGTGGAATATGATTCTTGTTGCCAACCCTACTAGTTGGAATAAGCATTTTGTTGATGTTGATGATTTGCACAAAATCACACATTCTCATAGGTTTGTCAGCAGTCCTTGTTTAACATAGCCAAACCATTTGAAAATATTCCCTGATATTGCATCTTCTACTAAAACCATTCCTAGAATCACAAATCCAAATGGATCCATTTCCACGCCTATTTTTCTTAATTTGTCTAATCACCCATCTTAAAATCCTCCTTTCAGATATGCTCATTTGAGGAATATGTTGCTTATGAGTTGCCTAGCATTCTATTCCTCCTCTCAAATACGCTCATTTGATGAATATGCTGCTTATGAGCTGCCTAGCATTCTATTCAAATAAGCATATTTCTGCTTATAGTGGTTCTGTAAGTGATGAACTGATGATCACATAAAACTTTGGAAACATACGAGGGTGTAAGCCACCTAACTCTAAGTCTATGAGCAACATCTTCCTTAATCTTTCCCCCTTGTAAGTTGACAAGCCTAGACATGAAAATAATCACCTCATCAACCCTTACTATCTTCTCACCTTTGACGATGATTTTGGTTAAGTTGCATTCCTCTATGTCTGTCATGTTTTGACTTATTTTGTTTGTCTTAGATTCCAAGGTATCCAACCAAAACTTTCATTTCACAACCTCATTTCTAGTTTGATCGGCCAATACAACGTCATCTGCAAATAACGTTCAAAAAGAAATCTCTTCATGAAACGAGCTATTAGTTCATCTTTAAGAAAGAAATAAGATGTGGGCTCATTGCTACCTCGATGTAAGACTTTTATCACTCAAAACTCATTGGTCTCACCATCTATTGTCCTCATGCTAGTTACTGTCTCCTTGTAATCCTCCTTAATAATATTATGTTTGTTCAAAGCTCTTTTTTCCCAGTAGACACTAGTGTAGGTCTCAACTGTCAAGGCATTCTTCCATATGCATTTTCTAAACGAATAATAACCGTAACTTTTTTCTGCTTTCTATCAAATTTCTGAACCTATTTTCTAGTTATGATAGGCATTAATGGTGGAACTCCCTGGCATGTAGTCAAATTGCTGTTTATTTCCCTCTTTATTGTCCAACTTATGGGTCATTATAAGCCATATGCATGGTCCCATTTATTACTTTCTTTGCTTCCTTTGCACCCTATATTTTCTAGGTTCATTGCCAAGTCTTGAAGTAGGACTACTTCACTTGAACAAATTTTGGACCTTGATTCCTCATTATTTCACCTCTAAGTTTCTTTCAGCGGTTGATTTTTTGCTATTTAGATTCTCTGGCAACCTCTTCCCACATTCATACAATATAGTTGGCTCATTCTTTGCACGTCTTTGTCATGTCTGCTTTTGAATCCCACATTTTCTCCATTATTTATCAATTTCCTATCCTTAAAATTCTAGTGTTAAACTACCTTAACCTTTGACTCATTTTTCTCCGTCTCTTAATGTAAACATCCATAACCACCAACCTATGTCGTGTGCCCAGACTCTGTCGTGGGATAGCTTTACAATCTTTGCATTCTATTAACTCCTCCATCCTAAATTAATTTGGAAAAGTCAATTTGGCTCTAGTTTGGTCAACTATTGGAAGTCGTTGAATGCTCTCTTTTGAAAGTATGCAGATGCTATGGCAAGATCATATGCCACTGCAAACGTATGGATTTCCTCTTCTTTTCATTTTTATCTTCAAAACCCTGCTTTCCATATATTTTGTCATATGATCTTCTATCCTTGTCTATGCGACCATTTAAGTCCCCTCCCATACATAATTTCTTTCCATTGTGAATTCCTCGAATTAGTGAATTAATGTCCTGTTCAAAATATTTCTTAATGTTTGTGTTGGCTAAAAATGTTAACGATCTCCTCTCTTAACATTAATTTAACTGCTAATAACCCATTGCTAAATCCTCTAACATCTTTTTTTTTCATCAATAAAATCACCTAACATTGGTGAGGACGGATTTGTAAAAGGATAACTGTATTAGAAGGAACCAATTACAATCATCAACCAGAGAGTAAGGTAGGTAGTCTGTCTCAAGACAGCCTAAACCGTC